>WBNO01010664.1:0-68173 GCA_013400575.1 Peucedramus taeniatus
GGCGACATTTTCTTTGGTGATTTTTGTCTAAATATTTTCTCTGTCTTTTTTATTTTCTAGCATGTATAGCATTGCAGATATGAATTCTGCCACCTCTAGGTTATATAAAAGCATACCTCATTTTGAGCTTACCAATCTTCAGCCAAAAAAGGGACAATGACTCTATATCCACCTCCCCCAAGACACAGCTTTACATACTTGCAGCATTTCACCACTGGCCAACTCTCTTCCAATTATACTTGCTCGAAAGCTATTTCATGTCCCCCCATTAACACCCTCTGGTGATTTGTTATTTCCACCATGTACTTTTTAACTGGGGCCGGGGCACATGTAGAGAAACTGCACAGTGTGTTTAAGTTGTGAGCACACCATAAGTACACAATGCATTACAGTTCTATGCTTCATTATATTTTCAGTTCTTCACTGAAACACCTGCTTAGTTTTTATAGTCACTGTGTACTAGATTGATTCTTTCACAAGACTAGTCATTACAAATCAAAGCTAGTTCAACATAACATAAGTATATAAAGATGAGAGTTTTTTCTCCCATGCATTCAATCAACATTCAAAGATGAATTTTACCTACCACTTTCATTCAGCCAGGCACCACAAAGTATTAATTTCTTCTTTGATTTGCTAGATCTTTAATTTTTACTGCTCTACCATCATAAATTGGTAATTATTCAGCATTTTAGATCCCTTATGGCTGTGAAATACCACACACCTGTAAAACTTCATTACCAATCTGTTTTGAATAGGCTGATCACCAGCTTTCCATTCACTCATCTATTCATACAACTAGCCAAGCCCAACAGCCTTTGCCATTACTTTCCCTTCAGTTTTTCTAAAAATACAGAATGCTGTAACATAAAACTTATCATTAACACATACATTAACTACACAATCTATTAACACTGAATTTCTCAGGTTGTTACACTAACTTTTTTTCATTAGATTCATCTAAAATGGACGGGTTTTCTTCAGTTTGTCTTAAGCCGTCTCATATTAACTGGATTTTTCCCAAATTTTGGTCTATATCTACTTCCAAAGTTTTAATGCATCAAACTGTCAGTACTACTATGACTATACTAGACTTCTTCACTCTGCAATTACATTCCCTAATCTCAAAACTCACTACAATTATGTAATGCTGGTTTCATTCAGATGAATTACCATTAACAAAATTTTATAGGGATATTTGCAAATATACACTATCAACCAATTCCAATTTAGCAAAACATAGCTCATGATTCATAAGTGATATAAATTAGAAAATGCAGTATTATGATCTACATTATCAGGGTACAATTACAGCATTTTTATATTTTGAAATTTTATTTCATACACATTTCATTATGACACAGTATGATCTAGCACAAATAAAAATACATTAAATTCAGCTGAAACTTTGTTATTGAGACACTTGATTATTTTACTATTTATTTAGCATTCAAAGCAAAAAAAAAAATACTTAAGGAGTATTACCAGCACACAAAATTCGCATTCCTTGGACAGACTGGCAGTTACCCAAGTTTAAACTCTTTGCGACTTTTCCTTTTCTCAAGAGACAAAAGTAAGAATTAAGATCTACAACTCTTAACTATCCATATTTTAGTTCCCTGTACTGTAGCCATTTTCCTACCTCTACAGCACTATGATCTTTCCCCCCACTCTCAAATCAACAAACCTGACTGACCTTGTTTTGCGCATGTTCATAATTCGTAATAACGTCCTGTCATACGTAATTCTCTGGTCAACTATGCCAACAATGCTACATTTATCTATCTCTGATCAAGTACACAAAAGATCCCATTAAGTTTTAAGTTAATCACACTCATTAATTTTGCTGTCCAAATAAAAGAAAACTGCAATTTAATACTTCATCTTTAAAGTGGACAAGACAATGTAGACAGAGTTAAGGCACTTCACTTAAGAACTTTCTTTAAATTGTTAGAGCAGGCAAAGTACACAAAGTGACACAAGCCTGAGTAAAAGGCCCTTGATTCATCACCCAGCACGACAGAACTCTACAGAGCTCCTTGCTTCCTAATATCCTGCAATACTCATAGGAGGTCTTGCAAATTTGTTTAAACAGATAGCCTTTCAAAAAGAAATATTGGGGGGTGGTGTGTCAACTCAATAAAGAGCAGAGTTTGACTCAGTGAAGATTCAACACCTGAATAAGGAGATCTTGAAGCTTCAAGGCAGCATTATTGAAAGCAGTATGGGTTACTGCTTTCATTTTGACCTTTTAAAGGGTTATTCCAAGAGTAGTTGCAAACTTCACCCACAGTCTGTGTGCTCCCATGTATAAGTACATGTACTTGCCTTCTGTTCAAACAGTAGCTGTTCAACACTTGCACTGACAAATTCCTGGAATATACATTTTCTACATGACTCACCAGATTATAAATCAATACAGATATCTCAATTTATATTGATATGCACAAACACATGCATCAAAATACCCACTGAAACTAACACCAGAGCCAAAAGGCCTCTCAATATTGTTATATCCATATTAGCACTTTAGGAAACTTCAGGTGCAACTCTACAGACAGATACACATATAAGTAGTAATTTTTTTTCACATGCACTTCTGGGTGTTGCTGTTTCTTCATTCCAGTAGTGGATTTTACCACCTGAAGCATCTCCTAAAATAAACTAAAACAAAATGTAGTGCAAATTTGTGAAATCCACTTATATACAGTAAGCATGGAGGAGTACTGCCAGCACCCACTACACACCTCAGTCTTTTGCTAAAACAGAGGCTAAGTCATAGATCCTTCATGCCAGAGCCCCTCTCTGTCCACTGACTAGATGGAGAAATCTTGAATTGCTAGATCCGTTCTGAATGACACCTATTTGTAAAACTATTTTACACCTAAAATTATGGAAAACTGACATTGTTTGAAGATGCTTTCCAGAAAATATATTTCAGTGGGTGTTTCTTCCCACTCCAAATTCTAACACTGTATTACAACATTAATTTTACTAAAAAAGCATAATTTTTTGCAGTCAATAGTCTTTACATCCAAACTTCAATTTATTACATTATTGCTTTATTATTTCAATTTGTCATCAGAATCAATTCCACTTAGTATTGCATCTTTAGAAACAACTATCAGATGAGAGAACAGTGTGTTCAAGGATGATGAAGAACATAAACCAGTATAGCACCAAGAACATATTTCAGCAAAATCTAGGCAGAAAACAGGTCCCATATAATTTGAAAATAGTTCAGGAAGATGTGAAACAGGATTAAAAGCTGACTGCCATTAAGTCAAATTATACTGATTCATTTCACAGCAAGTGAGAACGTTGGATCCTTGCAGCTTCATTTCCTTAAAAAAGGTTCACTTACATTGGCTAATATGCTCTGTGGGTAAGTTTTACAAACTTCAAAGCTTCTATACCAAATGTGGCACATTCTACCATGAAAAGAATACTTTACATAAAAAGACTAACACAGTTGTAGAACTATCTGGAAGGCTACAGACATTCTTTATATTTTAATGTCTAGAAAATAAAAAAAAATAGATAGCCTACTTCGGGTTTAAATGATTTATCAAACCATGTTTGACTAACACTAGAATTAAATAAAGTGTAAGTACAGCTTGTTAAAGCCACCCTTTTCAAGAAAACTGTACTAAATGTGATTAACACAAGTATACCTAAAACATATATATTTAAATAGTGTTAGAAGAAGTAGGAGTTCTGGTCAGGAGCACTGACTGATGTTTATCACCATGGAAGCAGCATTCCCCAGCCACTGCAGCACTTGGCATTAGGAAATGCCTCACAGGTCTAGAGTTCCCAGCTACTGTAACAACTGCAACTGGAGATGAGCAGACAACCTGACACACTATCCACAGAAATACCTCGTGGTGGAAAAAAGTGACTTCACATCCTTTCCACTTCTCAAAGTTATGGTACTAACCAAAAAGATAAGACAAGCCCTGTTCCCTCAACTAAGATATAAGATAACTACTACTTTTTTTTTTTTTTTAAAGCCAAACATCATTTGTAAATTACATCAGCAATTGCTCTTTGAGGTCCCCACAGCTTTCTTGGTTATCCTGTGAGGGCAGATTCTTCCACAGGCAGCAGAGAGATCTGCCATTCTGATTTGGGAGTCCCAACCTTTTCATTTGAAACACAAACACTCAAAACTACCAATTTAGATCAATGGGAGTCAACACTCTAAGAAACGCTCATTAGAAAGCAAAAGTAACATGGATAAAAATTAACACTATGGATGCAAATACTGGTACATAACTTCCCTTCGACAAAATGTATAAAGACAGATCAGAGATAGGAAAGAATGAAGACAAACTGGTCCAGTCCCAGCTCAAAAGTCTAAGGCTTCTTTTGCAGCAAGCTGCAAGGAGTCAAGTAAAGACTTCAACAAAAGAAAAACTCCACAATTCCATTAAGAAATAGTGTTATTTACCAAAGGAAACAGAACCACCTCCACATCTGTTGCCTTGTTGCCTAGGAAATTGCTGCCTGCCTCCCAGATTTTTTTCCAGGCAGCTATCCATGAAACCTGACTTCGGAAGCCTTAGTCACTTGGGCAAGATGTGAATTAGCAAGACACCAACAAGTTCATAGGAGTTATTGCAAACAACATAAATAAATTTGCTTTAGCTCTTGTAAAAGCTGTCAAATATGTAAAACAACTTCAGATCTCTTAGCTTTGCATTACAGTAAAACTAGCGTAGGTTCTCCCATCAACAGCTTAAATTGCTGCTTCTAGCTCTCCCACCATGCTTTTGCCTGAAAAGTGATACCTCTGCTATGAAAAACAAACAAAAAAATATTACCATCAAAGTATGCAGTATAATAAGACACTGGAAATGACAGTAATTTTTCTGTAAAGCAACAATACCTTAGCAGCCATACTGAACCTGTTGTCACCTGACCCAGATTATGTTTGCTGCAAACATAACTAAGTGCTAACTACAGATATAAACAATAAACTATACAACAATAAAAAGGCAAGTTCTCTCTTTAGCTTTGACAACCTGGTCTCTGGAGATTATATTAGTTCAATAAATATGAGAGTAATTTTTAGAAAAAGACTCTAAAAAGGTGTATCAAGGAAAAAAAGCCCCTCTAGTAGTAATAATAGCCACCCCACAGAAGAATAACCCGGGGACTGGAAACAGATGCTGAGAACAGAAGTACTTAATTTTTTAAACAGAGCACAGACGATTCAATGAATAACTTTTCAAGAAAGAGTAGGAACATCGTAATTTTTCTAGCAGTCTGGAAACACTGCACAAAATCTCCCCTTCCCCACCACCAAAAGAGAAATTCTTCCCTAAAACTCTAAGAGTTAAAACACTTCTACAACTAGAGGCAAATAGCCATGAGAGAAGTCCAGCAATGAAGATTATGAAAGAATTATACAAAAAAACTCTGTAGAAACTGAAATAGTGATTTGTAAAGCAATATGCCTTTCCTTAGTGTCACATGCTAACCAATCTGCAAAATGAAAAATATGGGAAGTTGAGCACAACTGAAGCAAGGAATCAACTCTGAGAAGCTTCTTTGATTGCGCAATCTCCTGTCAGAGCTCTCGCTACATTTCTGCAGTAAACATTCCAGCACAAGCAATCACACGTCAAGCAGATATTTGAAATATGCAACTAAACAAGAATTTAACACTATTTAAGAATTTGTGCATTATTAGGCAGTTTTGTATCGCAAACCCTAGTGAAGCCCACAGACTTTTTCGTGCATTGCTTAAAAGAAAAACTTCATTTTCAATAAAAAAGATGCCTGTATGCATAAACCCAATGCTTTCTTATATTTGTTCCTTTTTCCATGATGAATACACTCACAAAAATGACTTTCAAGTAATGTTATTTTTGAAAAAGGTTATAAAAATTCCATGAGAATTATTTTAGATATAGACAAGTTATTTCTATTTCCAACCACTACTCTATGTCAGAATTAACAGGATTTTGTAACTAACAGGAAGAAACCAGCAAGTTTTCCACATTTTTGGGAGATTTTCACTGCTAATGTAGAACAAAACAGTTCTGCTAACAAATTCTTTCCAGAGTCCAGAACGCTATAAATTAAACTTAAAATTTTATAAATTTAAAAAACATGTTTTACCCATTACTTTTAAGCAACTTTTTTTTTCAAGTATGAAGAGACAAGCTCTCTTTCAAAACCTACCTCAAGAAAAAATGGTAGCATATACAGACAATGCCACTAGTAACACCATTTTAATTAATACTGGATGTTTAAGTATATATTCAAGTCACTAACAGTGACTACTTTTGGGTCGAAAAATACTCCCCCAATAGATGCTTTCAGAGAAGTTGTGGATGTCCCATCCCTCAAAGTCTTCAAGCCAATTGAGCAACCTGGTCTACTGGAAAGTNGACACCATAGTAGAATCATGACTAAAATCCTGAATGCTTTGGATGGCATGTGAAAAAAGAAAGGTGTAACTATAAAACCAAAAATCTACATAAAAGCATGGTTCCACATTCCAGTACTGAAATGACATCACAGAACCAAAGCTGTCCATGAAAACCTAAGGGTGGCTTTCTACAAACTCCAAGTCTCTCTCATTATAATCAGTAAGGATTTTACCATATGTAAGACTGCAACAATATAAGCCAGTTGATGTGGGATTTTCAAATACAGTATTTCAAGACCAGAGGAGGAGAGGAAATGTTAGAAATCCACTAAAGGATCCAACATTTTTAATTTCAAAGAAGTCCAAAGATGTGATTTATCAAGCTTACAAGATTGTTAGGGACATGCAAGTAAGTTTTCTTTGCTCCTTTTCAAGCTTTGAGACTAAAGTTTGAGAAAAACTAAAGCCACTGACTCCATACACCAAGAAAGAAGTTTTTTCCCAACATTTCCATTGCTCAAGCATGACACATGCATTCCTCATACACTTGCTAAACCATGAGACACAGAGAGCAGAACTCCATAAAACAGTGGTATTCAACTTCTACAACACTGCATATTTTCACCAAACTCATGTACTGCAATCACAAGGATGAAAAATCCTAAAATGCTAAGAAGTAATTGTAAAAGCAACTCTCTACCAACTTCTCCAGCTACATCAGAAGAGTAAGTCAACTCCTCCCTAATACCATTCTTCCTCCACAGCACTCCAGAACCTGAGAAACCATTCCTCCCCACCCTAACAGGATAGAGTAGATGGATACGTGTACTCCAAAGGCATGATTTTTTTTTGGATTTAGAACACGGGAGAAAACAAATCTTACCCAAGAGGAAAGAGAGCCAGGGCTGTCTGGACCATTGCCACAACCATGGAATCTTGTCAAAGTCTCTCTTGCCTGTCCTTACAAGGGAGCAAGAGTGAGCCTGGGCTGATTAACTTAATCTCTACAGGAGATGAGGGCAGGCAATATTTTTGTCACACCATAAAGGCCTTCCACGAGACAAATGAGAGCACACTAACATGACATTTTCTGTTCTTCCATCCCACAGATCATTTTGAGTAGCTGTCATTTAGTTTCTCATTAAGCAAAGAGCAAAACTGATAAAAATGTGGTTTTTACAAAATAAATTGAAAGGGAATGAAAGGCTACTTTTTACTTCCATCAAACTTCTATATGATTTTTACCCCAGCATTTGCTTAACGAGAACATTTTTCCAGTATCTAATTTTTTTAAGAAGTCACTCGAAAAGCACTGCTTTCTTGGAAATCTACATGAACTAAGAGACTAGAGATACAATGTATGTGTGTATAAAAATATAAAAAAACAAGTAATTCAAAAGCTATGTCAAAGGAGGTCAGGCAGTATCTGCTACATCCCATTCATATAAATTCTGTGTTTGTAAAACACTAAGGAAAGCAGGTTTCCAATTTCTAAATACTACAAAATATCAACATGAGATATTCTGGAATGTAATTAAAGAGCAGCAGTATCAGTTCAAGAATTTAGAGTCACACTTTTGTCAGACATCCTGCACTTCACTTTCCAGAAGTCTGCTGGACCACAGAGCCAATTTCTGAAGAACTACATAAAACATGGATGGAAACAGTAATTTTGGAAACAGATGCTTGTTACCAATCATGGTCATTTTATAAATGAACATATCTAGCCTCAGAGACTTCAAAAGGAAATGAAGAAGGCAGTTATATCTTTTGTGATATTCAAACAAAATGCACTGGCATTGAGGTAAACTATCATTAAATTTAACTAAACTCTGAACTACAGATAAACAATTTGACTTAGAAAAGGAAAAACCCAACCATCTGACATTAGGAAAGGCCTAACACCAGGAAGTGTGTACATGCATACGTCCTCTATACAAAGATTTACACATTCCAACCAACCAAGCATCTCAAATAATACTTTTTTTTTAAAAATCAACCTGCCACTTTCATTCAGATTCACATTTTACAAACTGTTTGCTTGGCAAGAGAAATAAGAAGTAACAAAAACTTCAACAGAGACACAAACTCCTTTGCACTTGCAAAATTACAAGTAGTTTATGATGCAAAGCTCTATATGCAGTCTCCAGAGAAGTCTTCAGAGAAGACAAGCAATGCAGCATTTAATCTAATACTGTCATGTATAGCACATTCAAAATCCCCCTTACTTGCCTCTGTCAGGATAACACATTGTGTAACTTGCAGCAAACAGAAAAGAACTCAATTTCCTCTTTTTCTGAACTGCTGTAGAACAACTCTAAGATCATGTCACATTCACATGTTTAGAACTCTCCTTCTTTCCTTCCGATATAGAATTAAGGGACAAATATGAAAACTGGCAATTTCTTATAATTTCATCCCTTTACCTCCTGAACTAAGACATGACAAATTTCCAATTTATTTAACCTTACCTCATTGAAAAACCTCTTAATCTGCTTATTCTCTGAAGATAAAATGACACTTAGTCACATTCAACAGGTTCAGTTAAAAGCCAACTTTTATAAATAAGAACACAGGTAGAGATAATACCTCTTTTTGTACATGTTGCTGTAAAGAATTAAGAAAACACAGAAAACCAGTCTATGAATAGATAAGCTATTCCTTCTGAAAACCAATATAAAAGTCCATGGCTGTCCAGAAGACAAGAGCAAGAAAATTCAGAAAAAAAGGTGAGTGGAATAGTCCTAAATTCTCACATACTATTTCTATATAGAAGTTCATCTTAACAGCAGAAAATCATCTGAATATCCTACAGCCTGACTTGCTCTGTTTCCAAACTCTGTTCAATGTCATGGCCATACCAAAAACATGTTTTGACTTTTCACTACCAAGTTTTTAAAATTTTTTAATTACTAGCACTATGATCTTTAAAATTACAAAACCAAAATTAGGGTAATACAGCTTACATTCCTTATCAATCCTCAAAATAAATATGCCATTTTCTGTAAAAAGGGAGAAGCATACCTTTGAGTGTCTTAAAAGACCAATGTGGCTTAGACCTTCTGTCAAGAAACAACTACCAACACATTGAATTATTCTGAACTAGCTGAAACATAACAAGAACCTGATGGTAAAGGGATGACTAAACGACATCCTGATTTAACCTCCTTTCCTTGCAACATCACAGTGACAGTGACTGAATTTGCCTGTTTGGCACCACAGATGTTGAGGTATCTCATTTCTTCAAAAGCACATGGGGAATGCCAATGGCCTGACATAACTACCACCGGGAAAAGACCATAAGTAACAGCTGGAATTTGACTTGCTCTTTCCACTGAGTTCTTCCAATTCCTTCTTATTTCGTCTAATACACCTTCATTGATGGAGCACGGTACGAATCAGGGTAGCTGTCCTCCTGCCCCACAACCCAAAACAAAAGAGGGAGGTATATTCTAAGAGGCCTGTGGCTAAATACTACAGCTACTGAATGTAGCATAAGGGCAGTAGCTGTGTTAGATGCTGGCTTACAAAACAGAGACAAGAGGCTGTTGTAGAAAGATTGTGGCCTCACTCCGGATGGACTGCCCTGAGGATTGTTGCTACAGACCCCTCTAATACCAGTCTCATTGTTCAAGTGGAATTCTAAAACATATCCCTTGCACTTCTAAGTTTTATTACAGAAAAATAATCTGCTGAGAAATAAAATACACTTGAAATTAAGAGCATAGTTTAGACAATTTTTTTTCCTTTATAATTCTTAGGGCTCCATCAGAAATACAGATTCAACCAACTACTTCAGTTATTTTTTGAAAGTGTACCTGCAGCCTTGATTTATGCCCAAATAAACTATGTATCTTCATCTAGTAAAAGTTAAATGTTGCTTGGCTATATCTAACTGTATATGGCAACAACCTTTCATATCCAAATTACCTGTATTACTTCCATACTCACAAAGAATTACATCCTGTTTACTGAGAACTTCATTCTATGCTAATTCTTAATTTGGAGACATATACTAATCTCACCTGAAACCATAATAAGACAAAAACTCCTCCTAGCTCCTCATCATTTTGCAAGTTTCTCTTAGCTTAACAGAGGCATCTTTCCAATCCAAATGGTTATTTTGAACTTGCTGGTTTAAATTCCCAGAATATTCTTTCCCTCTTCCAGAACTCTAGTTCATCTTAACTTCTAGAGTATTAGATGTCACAAAGAGACAAAAATTAAGTCTGTGGGAGCTGCTTTTCCTGTTGCTTTCTTTTTTAAATTTACATACTACTGCTATTTAGAGTTACCATTTAGAGTGAAAAATATTTAAGAAAATAATGGTGGTTTATATTTTTGTCCACTTAGAAACTAGATTTGTTATGCATGCATTCTGTGGTTGAGTTTCTTCCATGTCTTCAGGCCACTACCTTTAAAGGTTTTTCTCTTTAAGTCTCTTTCACTCTTACGAGACCAGATCTGCTGTTAAAAGAGAAACTAACATCATGGTGCTCAGCACAGATATCATATCCTGTACAGTGTCACCTCAGAAAATGGGACCTTGATAGCTGAGGAAACAATTTGTACATACAGCACATACCATTATGTTGTGCTTAACTAGCACTGCTGCAAACATGCTGTTGCACTGATTTAAGAGCTTCACTGAGGCTCTGAAACAAAGCTAGGAAAAGGCAAAGGGAAAACCAACCAATGAAACACTGTAGAGATGTTTTCTCCAAAGACAGAGGATTACAGAACCACAGAACAGTCTACATTTGGTGGTACCTCAAAAGTTCACCTGGTCTAAGTGTTCAAGCAAAAGGGAGCCTTGATGAGATTGCCCAGCCCCCCAATGAGTCTTGAAAACCACCACGAGTGGGGACTCTACCACATCCCTGAGGACATTGCTCCAATGACTGACTACTGCCACAGTAAAAGATTTCTTTTTTACATAAACCTCTCCAATGCAACATGAATATGTTGGCCCGTTTTTTTCTCCTCCTGAAAAGACAGCTTTCATCCTCTTTGTAGCTGTCCTTTTAGTATTGGAACACCGTGATGAGGTCCCCCAAGCCTTCTCCGGGGAAACACCTTCACTTTTCTCTTACAAACCAAGTTCTCCAGCCCTTTGATCACCTTTGTGACCCTCCTTTAGAGCTCTCCTTGAATTGCAGGAACAAGAACTGGACACCTCCCTAGAGATGTGGCCTTACCAGCACTGAGTGGAATGACCACATCTCCAATTCTGCTACTGCCTCTGTAGATGCAGGCTAGGATCCAATTTGCCTGTGTTGCTGCAGCCGTGCTCTGCTGACTCGTGTCCACCTTGTTGTCCAACAGGGCCCCAAGGCCAGCAAGGTTGCTCCCAACTTCAGAGATCCCAGCCTGTACCAGGCTCTTTAGTTATGTCATCCCAGATTTAAGACACTGCACTTGACTTCATTAAACTTCATACTATTCTTGCTTGTCCACTCTTCCAGCCTGCCCAGCTCTCTCTGTAAAATGTCTCTTCCTTCTACAAGGTCTCCTCACTACTCAGTTCAGTGTCATCAGCAAATTTACTGAGGGTACTTTCAATGCCAGCATCCAGGTCAGGCAGGTAGACACTGGACAGCATTAGGCCCAGCATCCACCCCAGAAGACCCCACTTGTAACAGGCTGCAAGCCTGAGTAAAACCCACTGACTACCACAAGTTCTGATATGTTTTTAAAATAGTACGTATTTGATGTCTCACCAACATTAATTCAACTCTGTATTAGCAAACTTTAGGCAGATTATTCCTTGTGCAATTTTAGTGTCACCATTCACTATACAGAAATATTCTCATCACACAGTTTCCTTCTAACAAAATCTAGAGTAGAAAATTATAATAGCACAGTATTGAAAACAAACACTCCCATCAATTTTTCTGAAGCTTAGACTACTTCATCTGAATTTGACTTTGCAGATTTTTTTAAAGGAAAATTAATGTCATGTTTTCATATATTTCATCACATATAGTGTGTATACTTGTGTATAAAAGTCTGTGAAAGTACTGACCATAAATTTATTTTTATCCAATTTATTTATTTAATTATAATCTTGAATGAATAATGAAGCTTTTCACAGAAAGGCTTTCCTGGAAAACTGTTAAGCACACCTTCAGATTCAAAAAGCAAGCAATAGTTGTATATGAATTCATTAAGGTACAAAATCACTACCTACTCAGTATGAAAGGCTAACAAGAAGGAGAATTATTTCAGAGAACTAATAAACTTTATGACAACCCTCAAACTGCTTAGGTCAGTGGAACATTTTAGTGATCTCCCCCCTTTCCTCCAGTGATTACACCACTGGAAACTGCAGCAAACAGGAAGAGTTTCCCGTTACACTACTAAGCATTATCAACTGAGGATTGGACATCACAATTTAAGTGCAACTTAAAATGCATATATCTTCATTTTAACAGCTTCATATACTTGCACAACACAGTTCAAACAGCCAGTACTGGCATTTTTCCATTGAAAGCATCAAATTTCATTAAGCTCCTCTTCGTATACAATTTTCCCCCTAAAAATTCCCTACCACACATTCAATGCAAAGAGAGTGATGATTATAAAGCATATTATAAACATGCTACTAAAAAAGCTAATGTATTGTAAAAATTTACTTATTATACTGAAGCACAGTAATTTCTAGGTTCATGTACTAATATGCATTAGCATGCAGAGAAACTAATTTTCTTTACTTCAAAACAGTATTTTTCAGTCATAAGCCCATGTCCATGTAAGTCAGTTTTCCCTACTTGTCTGTGGGAACATCTGGAACTTAAGAAAAATACAGCTCTAACTCAAAAGGATAACCCTCTCAATGATTTTTTTAATGATTTTGGGAATCTAGAGAGGCTCCAGCTGACTGAAGTTGGTAAACATTGTCCCAATTTAAGAAGGGCAAGAAGGATGACCCTGGAAACTACAGGCCTGTCAATGTCACTTCAATGACTATTATACAAAAGGTTATTTGGGGAGGTATTGAAAAACACCTGAAGGACAATGCAGTCATCAATCACAATCAGTATGGGCTCCTCAATGGAAAGTCCTGCTCAACAAACTTAATTCCCTCATACGACAAGGTATCCCACCTAGGTATCAAGGGAAGACAGCTGATCTAACCTTTTGGGATTTCAGTAAAGCTTTCGGTACTGGCTCACAGCGTCCTACCAGACCAAATGTCCAGCATTCAGCTGGATACACACGCCAGGGGATGGGTGAGCAGCTGGCTCACGGGTCAGGCGCAAAGAGTTGTAGCGAATGGGGTGACATCAGACTGTCAACCTGTCACTAGCAGGGTTCTGCAGGGCTCCATCCCTCCACAGGGCCTTGTGCTCATCAACATCTTCATAAATTACTCAGATGCAGGACTGGAGTACTAAGTCATTTTTCCAGTGATACTAAATTGGGAGGACCTGTTGACTCTATTGAAGGCAGGGTGGCCCTGCAGAGACACATCAACAAATCTGAGGGCTGGGCAACCACCAACCATATGAAGTTTAACAAAAGAGAAGTGCTGGATTCTGCACCTGGGATGGGGCAACCCAGGATGTACATACAGACCTAGAATGAGAGGCTGGAAAGCAGTACCATGGGAAGGGACCTGGGGGCCCTGGCTGATGGCAAGTTGAATTTGAGTCAGCAGTGCCCTGGCAGCCAGGAGGGCCAAGCGTGTCCTGGAGGCATCAGGCACAGCATCAATAGCCAGGAAAGGGAAGGGATTGTCCTGATCTGCTCTGCACTGGGGCAGTCTCAACTCGAGTGCCAGGGGCAGTTTTGGGTGCCACAAAATTAGAGAAGCTTTTAGTGGCCCAAAGGAGGGCCACTAAGGTGGTTCAGGACTTTACAAGGAGTGGCTGAGATCACTCCGCTTGTTCAGCCTGGAGAAGAGGAGACAGAGTGGAGACCTCACTGCAGCCTATAACATCTTCACAAGGGGAAGGGCAGGGGCAGACACTGATCTCTCTGTTGATCAATGACAGGACTCAAGAGAATGGCACGAAGCTGTGCCAGGAGAAGTTTAAGTAAGATGCTAGCAAAAGGTTCTTCACCCAGTGGGTGGTTAGGCACTGGAACAAGCTCCCCAGGGAACTGGCCACACCACCAACCCTGACAGAGTTCAAGAAGCATTCTGACAACGCCCTAAGGCACATGGTGTGATCCTCGGGGTTTGTAAAATGTGCAAGGTCAGGATTATCAGTTGGTCAGGGTCCAACTCTGAACTTCTGTGATTCTAGGAAAATAATTTTAAAAATTGAAAGCAACAGTTTATGTTAAAAAAGAAGTTTGCAACATACCAATGAAGATACAATGTTAAACAGACTCACACCTGCCTTTCAACTTTAAGTCTTGCTGTGGAGGTTTCTGTTGGTAATTCATGTCTGACACATGTCCTTGCAGCTTGATGCCTGCTTTTTGAATACCTAATGGTACTACCAGTGAAATTTCCCTACCCTTTAAAAGAAGTACAAAAAGTAACTTGGCTCCATGCCATCAAACCCACAAAATGTGGGGGCTGGGGGAAGTACTTCCTTATTTTAGATGCAGGAAACAGAAATACAAAACAGTCTCACAAAAAGACAGAAGAAATCAGGAAACCCTAACTTAAGGCACATTAGGCCAAACAAACAATTCCAACACCAAAATCATCCTTAATTATCATTTTACTAATTTCTCTGCCTGTTTTCCAAACCTCATATTTGTGTAATTATCTTTCAGACAGACAAGACTTCCTTCTCCACAAAGGGTGTGTTTTGTTCTTGGACCCTACCCCTGCCGCACCATTAATGTAATCTGCTGTATTCTGCAGTTTAAAATATTCAAAAGCAAAGAAAGATGTATCACAGTATCAAGGGTACTGCACTGATGCTTCTATTTGTTGATATTTTATTTACTAAGGCAAGAGGGTAACATGGCACACCAATTTTCCTTTCACCTCTTGTCAAGAGTCTCTTTTCAAGAGACTGGTACTCAAACAAGAGGAAGTATTTAAATTGAATAATTGACTTTTCACAATCTCAACGTCAAAAGGATAAAGTTATTTTTTATAACTGTCAAGAATTAAGTAACTTATGGTAGTCAAATACCCATCACACAAGTTTAAAAATTTACTTGAGACTGTAAATTGACAGGACTGGCATTACTGACAAAATCATTTTTGTTGACTGCCCCATTAGTTGCTTCTCCTTTTCATGTCAGAACGTGATTATTGATTTTACTCCTACTGCAGAAGTGAAAGAGAAATTATGTGAAGACTGAATAACATAAAATCATGACAACAGGCACCACCCTTCTGGATTTAAAAATTAAGTGATTCTTGTATTTTGCAGAGATAAGGACACTGTTATCTTGCCCAACTTCATCAGGTGCTCTTATGGCTAACACTACTCCTAGCTTCTTCTGGATGAAGAAAGGAAGCTTAACCAATAAACCAGCTCATTTCTGTGAGCTGCACTTCATTATACCTGAAAGACATTTGTTTATCATGATGAAATTCAAGGAAAGCAAGAGCTACAGAGAATTATCTAATCTTAAGCATAAGCTTTAGCTCTAAGTTTCAAGTTACTTGTTAAAGATTTTGTCTTTTTCAATTGTTATGAGAGAGGTTATGCTGATTCCAACTCCTCTGAAAAAAAATCAACTTATTTTGTAAAAACATCACATTACTTTTTAAAGTAATTCTTCAAAAACTCATGACCCTATTTCTTTTTTCTTCTACTTTTGCTAACCCATGAGTTCAGAAGACTTGTTCTTAAATTACATGTAAAGGCCTAAAGTGGAATTATCATTCAGAAGAAAGCTTAGGATTTCAACTTATTTCAACAATACATCTTTGCTGAACATTGTTATTTCCTCCCACAAAATATGAGTAATGCAGCACCACTGAGCAGTAATGGTAAGTTTTTTGATGTTGAAACATACAAGAAAGAAAGAAAAAGATGTCCTGCACTGGTAGAGTTAGTCAACCTCTCACAAGATAGTCAGATTCAAACAAAAACTTTCAGCTGCCTATTCTGGTTAAATCTCACACTGAAAAATAAAGCTTCTACTTACAGAGCATCAGAAACTTTGAAATAAACTTCCCAACCTGCAAATAAATGGTTTTGATAAATCTTTTCTTTTATTCCTGACCATATCTGGGAGTTTGTCAAACTGCAATGAAATAGAGTATATAAAATGAAAAAAGAAAAAAAAAAAAAAAAACCAACCCTTTTTCTCTCCTCTAGAGTTCATGGTTCTCAGACCCTTCTTTCCCATGAACTTGCAAAGAATTATGACAGAAACTATTATTTATATGAAGGTGAAGTTAATCTGACTGTTCTTTGCCAGGAGCTCAAAGAGGAGATGGCCAAGGAAAAGAACAATGCAGCCATCCCAACTATTCCCTGATGCCAACCAAAAATTAACTGTACATTAGGCAGAAAGTCACACAGGAGTTGTCTACAGTCAGTGCAGTCCCAGACCCAAAGCAGCTCCTGCAGCACCAGCATCTAACACCCCAATTTTACCTCTAAATGGTATCTGCTTAAATCCCAAGTCCAAACTACTAATGATAACAGTGTTATGTATACATTGCATTCAGAAGGACAAAAGCTTTCTTATCAAAGCTGGAAGGCATTTGAGAACAGAAAAGAAACAAAAGGAAAACACTTCAAAGATTCCTCGGACCTTACACTCATCAAGAACAAGAGCAAGAGAGATTTTTAGTCCTTTCCTTACTCCAATCCAATCTGCCATGAAGAATCAATGAACAGCTCTGCACTTGCAAATTACGTGACACAAGACCTTTGTGCTACAACTTTTTTCTTTAGACAAACAACCCAGAATTCTCCTAAATATGGTTTTCCTACCAAGAGTCTGCATAGCTTGACTCAGAACTACATTGTGACTAGCTCTGATGATTTCTCTAACCACCTGATTTTGCAAGTCCAAACTATCTCCAAACACTTTAAGGTCATGCTACTTCCAAAACCCATATGCACAAAACAGTTTGTGGAGTGTGAGAAAGGCTAAAAATAGCCATGGGCATTTTAGTAAAAGACAGAAGACAAAAGCTCTTCCAGGAAATCTACTGATTTATTCACTACAGAGAAAGCCTAGCTCATTAATGACATGTCCAATTATAAATTCAGTGCATTGGAAAAAAACCCCATAACAATCAACCAACAAATCCACTGCTCAAACAAAAAAGCAACCCAATAAAATACACAATCACATCAATAGTTCAGCTTTCACTCACAGGTCTTCATGGGCATTGTTTTTATTTACGTCACCATCTTTGCTCCATAAATGTAGGCAACAACATCCCCTCTTTCAAAAGCCATGGTGACTGTTGCCAATAGTAGCAGAGCAAAAACTTCAATGCCTAGTGAGTCTCCCACTTGGCTGGCACCACTTTCAGCCTTGAATTTCCACAAAAGAGGATATATAGCATGTAACAGCAGGTTTGAATGGTCCCAAGACCACCAAAAACTGTATCATTGTTATGTTGGCAATTGTTTAATTGCCAATGAACTTAGTAATAATTTAAGTTGAAGGAGGAGGACAGCTACCCACAGAAGATGTATTAGAGCAATAAACAAACCATCACTGAAGCGCCAGAACCACCTTCCCTCTTTGAAAGGGGAGAATAAATTCTCTTAGCTCAATACCGAGAGGATTCTTCACATGCCTACAATCAAAGCTACTTTCTAAGAAGAGATTAGTATAAAAACACATTTGTATAATCAGATTTCATAACAAAGAAGGAAATTCTATGATTCCACCTCTAACACTGACAGCAGTGCAGAGTATCAACACAAAGTTGTGAGGCATGAGTATTATCTCTATTTTCAACCACAGCTTTGTGTTCCTGCCTGGTATTATTTGCACAACCTAGCATCTGCAAAAAGCACAAGCCAAGTATAACCAGCGCACACTCACTCCTCCTGTCCTACCCTCACCTCAATCCTCCCTGAAGGATCTTCCCCATCCACTCCTATTTGGTCAGCTCCCAGCTGGAGAGGCTTCCTCCCCTCTTAACTACTTAATAGAGTCACTTACACACTTGTAGCCAAATGAGCTCCCAGATCTCAACAGTGGAATTAACATGCTGGGCTGTCATCCGTACTCTAGGAAGATGGTGCTTCCTATATTGACATTTCAGCTTCTCTGAAGTCAAAGTCTGAAGCTGAAATCTCTCCTCTGAAGACTCTGCCCAAAAACTCCCCAGGCAGTCTCTCCTCTTCTCCAGTCTCTCAGGGACAGGTTCCTGTCACATCAGTATCAAAAAGTCTTTCACATTTCCAGGTCAATAAGGAAGTCCTATCCAGCATCCCTCACTGCCTGTCAAGGGGAAAATGATCTGTGTACACAGATACAGAAAACACAAGGCTACATAATCATGAAAACCTGAAGTGTCACTTGAGGAGTGCAAACTGGAGATCAAAGCAAGACAATCACCCTCATTTCAGCTCCAACAGAAAAATCCTACATCTGTTTCAACCACACTCACAAATTAAATACAAGCTTATGAATTCACAGCAACTGACTCCACAGATACAAATCTTTATGCTTAAAATATACGAATCTACAAATGCCTCCATGCAGAAAGTTCATCTGGTCTTCTCTGGCAGATACCTTTCAAAAAATTATTTGGGCTAGAAATAGATTTACTGAGCAAGAAGGCCAGAACTCTGCAAATAAATGCCAAATGAGTACTGATGACTTCTCTATTTAGTTTTGGTGAATTTTACTTTCCGCTGTGCGAAGCTTCAACAAAGAAAGTATTCTTCTGAGAAGTGGAAAATTACAGGTTGCCCAGAAAAGTTGTAGAGTTGTCAAAAGCCTTCCTGGGCAACCTGGTCTAGACCACTCTGTCAGAGCAGGGGGATGAGGGACCCCCAGAGGTTCCTTCCAGCCTCAATCATTCTGTGAAAAAAACATCATTTGTACTCAACAGCATACTACTTTCCCACAATACATGGTAATAAAAATTAAGAAGGCAGACTTCCCAATCACCATCCGAAGTAACTTATTTAGACAAAAGAAACAAATGATCAAACAGCAGCCAGTTGGAGATGAATGCCCGAACCATTGTTCCCTTCACACTTTCCCACTGGAAATAACCATTATGGCTATAATACAAGTTTTACTAACCATCTGCTGAAAAATGTAACATCTCCAACCACAAAACAGGAAAAAATTTCCTAGCTGAAATTTCCAGATGTCAAGACAAGCTTCTGGCTTCCTCTTCTTCAGAAAGCACATTCCAGATGACATACTTAGTTTTGTGAAGTCAGGGGTTTTTTTGGCCATTATTTATTTGCTAAAAATTAATCTCAGCCTCCACAGAAACAGTATTTTCATAGCAGTCACTGACTACACAGGAAAACAGCCACCTTCTACTAATTATTTATTATTTTCTATGTAGATATCTCACATCAAATTTTCCTCTGCGTATATTCACACCTTAGCATTCAATACATCAAATATAGTGCAGCACCAAGCACTATGCTGCTTTCTACTATGTTAGAGAAAAAATATAAAGACACAATTAGTCAATATTTACATAACTATTAGAATTCAAAGATTTTTTCTAAGTGAATATTATGACTCATGAAGATCTGTAAGAAAAAACAAGGACGTGTTCCACTTGTGTTTCCAGTTCAGCTATAAGTTCTGCAGCCCAGACACACACAAGCTAGAAACACTTTTAGGTAGTTCCAATCTAGAGTCCAAAATAAAGCCTTAGTGTGTGCAGTGTTTCCTGCAGAGGTTTCTAAGCATTAGATCTTTGCATCATCTCAGATCACCCAACTGACAAAAAACAAGAAAACCTTCACATATTTCTGAGCTCTATGAAAGAAACAGAAAAACGAATGCATATAAGAAACATAAAAGAAGCTAAAATAAAGAAATCTGCAGTTGGATTTCAAATAGGACCTACTAATAAAGAGATCTTATATACTGTCCCCATGACAGTTTTTATTGTATAAATATTGACAGGGAGTGGCAACCTTTCAGCTAACGAAAGCCAATCCTTTACAAGATTTTGAGTATCAGAATAGACTTTGACCCCTGCTCCAGTCAGAAGCTGGTGCTGATCCTGTGCTGGTTCTCCCTTAGCAACATGGGCAGCCAACCCAGCCAAGCAGCTCCTGCCTGTCTAGACAGCCTCCAGACAGCTGTAACTGAAGATGCACCACAGCACCTTACACCCTGCTGAAGCTGAGCACACTACAGAGACATCTCTACCCTGCTGACTGAGACTTCAGCACAGGCGATCCAATCATCTCAGCACAGCAAAACAGCGTGGGCAAGAGAAGCCCCAAAGCACTTTTCTTCTTCTCAAAGATCCCGTTTCAGCGCTTGTTCAACCACTGTCCGCAGAATCATTTAGGCTGGGGAAGACCTATAAGATCATTGAGTCCAACCACTTCCCCAGCACTGCCAAGAACAATCACTAAACTGTGTCCCCATGTGCCACACCTACGCATCCCTTCCAGTGATGGGGACTCCATCACTGCCCTGGAGGGCCTGTTCCAATGTCACAGTTTTCCTGCTGCACGTGGCTCCCGCTCCTCCCGTCTGCTGTCCGTGCTGTGTGCCTCAGCATTAATTTGAGTGTTAATTTCAGCAGATTGCTAAGGAAGCTAAAAGATGGTGTTATTTGCATTTGCTTTAACTGAGCTATAACTGGGTGTTGCCTGCATAGTGCTTGCAGTATTGTCTCATCATCCTTCTGGCTTTATTGCTGATGGAATGACTGGACAAATTAAGGCAAAGATGGAAACATTTTTAACCATTCTCCAATTTTTTTTCTTATAAATAAGAAATAGAAGAATAGAAATAAAGGGACCTTTAAGGTACTTCTATTTGGAACTGCAATTTCTTGATGACAAAGGAATTTTGATAAATAAAATCAAGCAACATCCACCAAAAAAAAGACTTTAATTACATGGTTTGGGACCTCTTAAATTCATGATAAACATCCTGCAACAAGACAAACGTCTCAGTGTTCTTTGGTAAGAGACCTTAAAAAGCTTTTTATTTTTATATAGTACTGAAGTATGACCTAGGGAATTCTGCTAACAGCAACTGTGAGGCTACCAACATCATCTGCTCACAGGGCTTCTCAGTATTTATTAAGCTCCCAATGAGTGGCTCCTGAAGCTATCACTGTCCTCAAAGTCAAAGATTTACCGACCAACAGGTTGATTTTCAATTTGTCCAGCAAACAAATTCCAGGTGTTTCCCTCTTCCTTCCCTCAAGCAACAAAAAAAACCCACTCTGTAGTTGCCAGGGAAAAGGACATTGTTTACAAATATTTTTACTTTGTAAGAGCATTTATAGCTTAGTTGGGTGTTTTATTCCTCTTGTTGAAACGTGTCTTAACATCAACTTTCTATTATCATTCCTCATTAAAACTTTTTATAGGAAAATAAATAATTACATTCCTACACTGCTTCTAGTTTTATAAGCAGAAGAATTGGCTAAGTTAACTATTAATTCCTCTGTAAAACTTACCATACACTATGAAACAAATGCTAACATTTTGACAGTTCCACATCTCTACTGTTAAATTTCTAAAGGCTAACGTAATACTAAAAAATTCTTAAGAGATGCAACCTGAAGTAAGAAACCATCAAGGTACTGTATTCTCAAAGCCAACTTAGAGTTGCATTTTACCTTTGACTAACATATCAAGATATATTTTTATCATTAACTTAACATGAATCTTTTTATTTCATAATCTGTAGTGACGAGTAGATAACATTAACATTAAATAACGTTACTATTAATGTTAATTAACATTGATTATTTTTGCATATAAAGTTCAGATATGGTAACTTGAAGACATGGAATTGTATTTCTAGGTCAGCCAGAAATCTTACTTTTAATCTAACTACCAAATCACAGAATGGTTTGGGTTAGAAGGGACCTTTAAGGATCACCTGGTACTAAACTCCTGCCATGGGCAAGGACACCTTCCCCTAGATCAGGTTGCCGAAAGCCCCATCCAATCCAGCCTTGAACACTTCCATGGAACTTTGCTAGGCAAGCTGTTCCAGCACCTCACCACCCTCCCAGTAAAAAACTTCTTCATATCCAATCTAAATCTACACTCATTTCAATTTATAGCCCTTGCCCTGACACTAAAAGCCCCTGTCAAAAAGGTCATTTTCTGACAGATAAGCCAGAAATTCAGATAAAACCCCGAAATCCTTCTCCACAGGGCTGCTCTCAAACCATTCAACACGCAGTCTGTAGTGATGCTGGTGATTGCACCAAAACAACTGCAGACCTTCCACTAGGATCTAAAGAATGGTAGAAACATGTCCGAGGAGATTTTGTCAGTCACTTTCCCTTACTTTGAACCATCTTCAGACAGCTTAAAGAATCCTGAAGCTGACAATCTGCAAACGCTCATGAAGTTCTACTTCTTGAATATATATATATATATATGTACAAGAAGCTTTAATAGCAATCAAGGAAGCTTCTCAGATACCAAATTTTTCTAGCTTTTAATCACTCAGACTTTAAGAGCAGTTAGTGTGGTTTTGGTCAACATGATTTCAACAGCTATTTGGATAGATACCTCTAAAGTAAAAGTACTTTCAGTTATTTACTTTTTATTTATTGCTTTTTAAAATTTTATTATCCAAATCCCTAATCACAAAGTCTTCAGAAGTGCTTTCTAACACATTTAACAGAAGGGAAATATGTCTAGTAACAGAGATATATATAGAACTCCAAATATCAAAGATGAGGAGATCATCTTGCCTTTTCCTTTTCCTATGCAAGACAGATGAACATAAATTAATCTAGCTGATGAAACAGGCCTAGGAAAAACAGGTGAATCAAGCTCTGTAGCTATGCATCTCTGTAGCTATGCATTTCAGCAACAAAAATGGAAACCTCTTCAGAGTAGATAAAACAAGTCTGTGATATGCTTTAATTTGCAGTGTTTACTGCTGTCAGTAAACTTGAAGACAAACTGCTCAACAAATGAAATATTTTACATCTTTGAAGATTAAGACCACCAAAAGTGTGAAGTTTATAAAACCAACTACAGAATTGACTAAGTAGCTGAATAATTATAATATTATATCATTATACATACATAAAGAAAATATATATAATAACTCAGGTGCCTGTATAAACCATGAAAACACCTTCATGAGTTCCTACCTGAACAAAGAGAGCACCAAAATACATTTTCGTAAAAGTTATTTTAGAATCAAAAACATATGCAATTCCAGGTCAAAATGTCCCACATCTACACAACTATTACAGCCCTTAACTCCCCACTCTCGAAAAACTGGAAGCCCATAAACCCCAAGAATTTACTAAAACACGGGTTCATTCCAAAAACTGTTGTAGAACAATGCTCACTGAGTACTGCTTTTCAGTGTTTAAGATCATGAGACACTTAGCACAAGTTAATAGTCAGTCCCACTGCCTTTGGGCCTACTCAGCACCCCTATGGAAATTGGCAGGATCTGAGCACTGCACACCCCACAGTGTGACCACCTCTCTTAACACAGCTTTCAGTGTTATTACATCTTCTGGCAACTGTAGGGCTCTTAGTACCAAATATTTTCAGAAAATGCACTACATGATGCTGTGACACATTGTCTACACTTAACTCAGGCTTGAGCCTCCTCATGCCTCATAAAAAAAAAGACAGTTTATCTATGATTCCCCTGCCTAGTACTAATTCAAGTGCATGGAAGCCCCAAAGAAACAAATTTTGTTACAGACAGCTGCAACTTAAACTCATTTTCTTACTCTGTTTTTTATTACAGCTGCATAACAGAAAACAGGAAAAATCAATACATCTCTCTCCTGCACTTCAGCTTTATGAATTTCCTTCCTGCAGCATGTAAATTGAAGTTACAAGGCCCTCAGTGTGCCTTCTCTGCCTGCTCTGCTCTGTTCTGTTGTCAGCACTCTTCTCCCACACCTTCCTGAAACGGTAACACATCTTCCTTTGTATCAAGCCCCACTCTCATCTTCTTTTCTTAGAGTTCCCATACTACTTCACAAATAAATTAAGAATCTTTCTAGCATACAGAGCATAGCTTATGACAGTTACAAAACCCAAAATGGCTACAAAGCTGATTTAAAGGTTATTCCATGTCTTGCCTGTTAGTCTACAAAGGGTACAAACTGATGGGGAAGAAAAATAAGAGCAGAAGAAAAATAAAGCTGAATTAGAGGATAAAACCATCCTAAGAGAAGCCAAGAGCATTGCTGAGACTTTTCACCACATAGCCAAAAAAAATATTCCCTGAACTTAAATGAACCCCAGCATTTTAAACCTACACATATAAAATATCAGATGCTGACGTGTCTGTGTATCTGTACATATAAATATATGTATTTATAATATGTACATATAAATATATAAATATTCCTGTATTTCCACTCAGATACGCACAGTTAGCTATCACCTTTGCTTAGGAAATGTCAAAGTAGTTATAAGGAACATCAATGCACAACCTTAATCAAAGGTAAAAAATATTTCATATTTTTAAAATTTTACTAGAAAGAACTTTTGTATATAGTCGGATCAGAAAAATATGATTTAACTTTCTTGTTAAGTGTACCACGTCTAAAGTCTGTCAAATTTCCCTCTGAGACTGAGACTCGCAGGGAGGAAAATGGGGAGTTCATTTCAGAAGGTATTTAAATGAAGATCAATTGCACCTACACCTAGGCATTTCTTCCTTAAAAGCATATCCATACAGATTTAATGATGATATAAAAGTAGTACTTTGGGCCAAGAATGATGCTTCTAGTGTGAATCCTCACATTAAGAACTGGTGTAAAATATTTAAGCTGTTTAGAAAATGTTAGGATACTTTAAATTCTTCTATAGAAAAGACCCCCACGAACGAGTGAAGCAAAGTATATGTCCAGCCAGCAGGAAGACAGATAAATATATCTGACCAAACACATACAAAGTTAGCTTACCAAATTATTTCCTCAGAAGCAGCATTTTATTTTTTAATTGGTAATAGTTTAAAAGAAATTTCCTAAAAAACTGTCACTTCAAAGGACCTTAAAATCTGTAATGCAAACACATGTTCTAAAACTTTCAACAAGCATGACAGGAAGCATCCCAGCAAGTTCATTCCCAAACTGACTACAGCTTAGCTCCTAATCACAATTAAGATAACTGAAATGGGGCAAATCCTTAAACTGATTATAAGATTAAGGAATACGGTAAAGATACTACCAACTGCATGTCTGATACCTGCCAATTGCTTCCTACCACCGTAGGAATGTCCCCATAGAACAGCCCCCACTTCAGCACACACTAGCAAACTGAGCCATGGTTAATGTAAACTCTGCGCCCTCAGCTGACTTCATACTCTTGACACTTATCAATAGAACCTGGCTGTAAAAATGTCTGATTAGTCTCGAGGTACCAAAATTGACACACTATATATCCTAAGAACCAGAGGTCTCCTCATTAGCTGTGGTTCTAAGATGACAGATAGGTAAAGCAGATCCAGAGAAGCAAGTTAACTAGAAGATGCAGTGCTATTTTCCTTTGTGACAGCAGCACCCACAAGGCTCTGCTTTTATCTAGGGATGTAGGTTTGACCTGCCAACACTTTAGAAGCTCAGAAACCTGTAATAAGTTAAAGAGAGTAAACAATATTGTGAACTTGTACAGATTCTTGCATTATTCTTTTTAATCTATTCCCTGCCTTATGCTCAAGCAAGCTTTCTGCCAAGAACCATGCAGCAAAAAATGAAGAATGTCTATTAAGAGCTATCTCCACCCCCACACCTCCCTTCCCTTCCAACCCCAAATGTCAGAGTTCATACGAGGAACAAATTCAATTTATTTGTTCCTCTCTCTGACAACAGAAAGCCAGGGAAAAAATACACTAAAGAACTTCCATTACTTGCTCCAAAGAAAATAAGCCCTCAACTTCAGTGTGAAAGCACAGATTACACTTCAGTACTATTTAAGGACATCTCTAGGCATATCTAAGGACCCAGATGCATCCCAAACAAACTGGTTTTATTTGGCATGCAGTTTACTGCGGTACGAAATGAACTAAATGAGAACTAAAAGATCATCCAATTCTGTCAGTCAGCTACCAAATGATGTTGGTTGCTTTTATATCAGGAAGTGTTATGGCTTGCTTTCCTATGATGCAAATGTAACATTGACAGCATCGATGAGATCCAGTTATTAGGTACGATCAATTAGGGAAACAACAATCGAGCCGCCCTCCATCCCAGGCCTAGCACAACCACGGATATAAAATGCATTTGAACACCTGCCACCACCTGTAAAGCCTTATTAATCGTTTTGTATGCGACTGTCAGCGCTGCAGTGCTTAACCACAGCATAAGAGGACCGCCGTCTTTAAAAAAGTTGTTGGAGAGAGAACTGGTATCGAAGCTATTTGACGTCCTGTGCTCCCAGAGAGGAGCGGCACTCACAAATTCCGCCTTTGTGGAAAGGCTCCACCGCCCTGTGACAGCCGGCGAGGCAGAGAGCAGCGCTCGGAGCGAGAGATGACAAGTGCGAGGCAGGGCTGGGCAGGCGCCTCCTTGGCATGAGCCGCTCTCCCGGCACACGGGCACATCCACGCACCCTCACCCAACGCCGGGCAAACAAAGCAGCAGCACGGAGCTGAGCAGGGCGGTGACTCAGCCAGGAGTGCGAGATTCGGTCCCACAGGGTAAGGAATTCGGGGAGACGTGAGCGGGGGCCCATCGGCGCTCCGTACTCACCAGCAAACAGTCCACGTTTACTTCGGATTTGGGGTCCTTCAAAGTCAAGTCGATTTTCTCAAACCGAGATTCAAAACTTTCTCCCGTCGACATGTTTCCGGAGATAAAAAATTTCCCTTATTCCAGAGCAAAGTTAAGGTTAAAAAAAAATGCTAAAATTAAAAAAAAAACAAAAAACAAAAACAACAACAACAAAAAAAAAACCCAAACAAAACAAAAGAAAAAAAAAAAAAACAGGAACAAGCGATCACAAAAGAGAAACTACAGCCTGTAACAGGCTGAGGAAGCGCCTCCTGCGAGATCCCGTCAATCACAAAAGTCTCTGGGGCAAGTCCCCGGCAAGGGGGCAGAGAATCCAAGGGGAGCCCGCAGCAGGCGGGGGACGAGGCTGCTTCTCCCCCTGCTCCTCCAGGCACGCACGCAGCTTCCCGGGATGCTCACAGCTCCGCAGCAGCAGGTTTCCTCTCCCTCCCTCCTCTGCTCGGGCCCCACCGTCTCAGCATTCCCATTTTCCCAGCCGGGAAAGCCGTCCTGGGCTCCAGTGTAGCGGTCCCTCCTCCTCGCCCTGCTGCTGCAGCGCCGGCGGGTCGGTGCCAGGTTCCGGAGCCCGGCTTTCTTTCCGGTGAACCAGAAGAAACAACAGATGAGGGAAAATTAAAAAAAAAAAAAGAAAAAAAAAAAGAAAAAAGAAAGACAAAAGTCGGCAGCCACACCAACAAGCTAAAAATGGATAGAAAAATAAAACTTAGGGGAATCCTCCCGACGGCGGGTCTCAGCGCCGTGGGGTCGGTCCGTCCGTGGACATGGGGCGAGGAAGCGAGGAAGGCACCGGGCGAGTGCCCCCGCGGGCGGCGGACGAGTAACCTCACCGGCGGAACGGCCGCAGCAGCATCTTTCTTCCTCTCTCCTCCTCCTCGCTGCCTCCCGCCGCTGCCAACGCCGGTTCAGACCCTCTCTCTCCGCTCCTCCGCCTCACGGACGGGACGGCAGCCCGGACCGCTTCAGGACCGACCCGAGGTTGCGGCGTGAGAGGGGAGGAGGGAAGGAGGCGGCTCAAGAGGAGGGGAGGGCGTGAGGTCCGGCGGCTGCAAGGGAACCCGCGAGAGCCGCCAACATGTCCGCCTTCCTGTTTGAACACCGAGGATAGGGCGCATGTGCGGGGGGAACGGTGCGGGCGGGGACGGGACGGCGGCAGGAGGTGCGCGCGCGGAGACGGAGGCGCGTGCCTGGGAAGGAATCACAGTCACCGAATCAATTAGGTTGGAAAAGACCTCTGAGACCATCCAAGCCAACCTGTGACCGAACACCACCGTGTCAACTAGACCAGAGCACTGAGTGCCACATCCAGTCTTTCCTTAAATACCTCCAGGGACCGTGACTCCACCATCTCCCTGGGCAGTCTATTCCAGCGTCTAATCACCTTTCTGTGAAGAAACTCTTCCTAATGTCCAATCTAAACCTCCCCTGGCGTAGCCTGGGGCTGTGTTCTCTGGTTCTGTCACTTGTAGCCTGGCAGAAGAAGCCGACCCCCAGCTGGCCACAGCCTCCTTTCAGGTGGTTGTAGGGAGCCATAAGGTCACCCCTGAGCCTCCTTTCTCCAGGATAAACACCCCCAGCCCCCTCTGCCACTCCTCATGGGACATGCGCTCCAGACCCTTCACCAGCCTCGTTGTCCCGGGGAAGGAGAAAGCGGGAGGGGCGGGAGGCAGCGCGTTCGGCTCGGCCTCGGCCCCGGTGCGGGCGGCGCGGGTGGGACAGCCCGGGATCCCCCTTCCGGGAGCCGCTGTCTTTGTGTGTCCGCCCCCGCCCGGCAGTTCCGGCGGGAACTGCGCGGAGTCCAGGGGCAGCGTCCCGCCGGGAAAAGCGCCCCTTCCGCCGGCTCTCCGTGCCACTGGGGGGATGTTGCCGTCGTGTTTCCGCCCCGGCTCCCCGGAGGCGCCTCAGCGCTGGTGGCTCCCGCCGCCTTGGCACGGCACGGGCACGGGGGGACAGGTGGCAGCGAGGGTCACCCCTAGAGCTGCTGTGGGCTCCATCCTTGCGGATCTTCAAAAGCCAGGCCCTGGGCAGCCGGCTGTCGGTGGTCCCTCACTGGAGATATTCCAGAACCATATGGGCGCAATCCTGTGCCATGTGCTCTGGGATGATCCTGCTTGAGCAAGGAGATTGGACCAGGCTACCCACTGTGGTACCTTTCCAGGCTGACCCATTGTGTGATTCTGGGGTTCTGTCCTGCCTGGTCGGGGAATGGAGAAGTTGGCCTCCAGAGATCCATTTCAGTGGCAGCCACTCTGCCATCCTGTGTGTCCAGGGAAGGAGAGGCCAGCTTCCGCAGTGCCAGAAGGTCAAAGCATTCTGGTTTGTGTCCAGTCAAGAGCCATGTGCAAAGTAGCACACGAAACATAGAAAGAATAGATACCAGCACTAAACAGGTAGCCTGTGCAGCCTGTATTGATGTTTCCAATTCAAACCTTACCCTCAGACCGCAGCAGGGACCTTTTCTTCAAATAAGGAAACAATCACAGAATCCCTTAGGTTGGAAAAGACCTCTGAGATCATCCAGGCCAACCTCTGACCAAACACCACCACGTCAATTAGAACATGCCATTGAGTGCTATGTGCAGTCTATTCTAGAACACCTTCAGGAATAGTGATGCCACCATCTCCCTGTGGTGAGAGTCCAATGGCAGTCCATTCCAATGTTTAACAACCCTTTCTGTGAAGAAATTCCTCCTAATGTCCAACCTGACCCTCCTGTGGGTCAGCTTGAGACTCGAGCAAAGTAATGATTTCAGATATTACTGGACAGAGGCCACTGTACTGGTTCGGTTCTTGGACTTCCATTGCAGTTCCGTAAATGGCAATGGCATTTTTACAGAGATCACTATAAATTGCATAGAGGTTGTCAAGTCATTGATCTCTGGTCGCTGAACAGTTGCCAGTAGCAAACCTGAATCATTAGCACTATAAGTTATTTTCCATGTCATGGTTAGGAAACAAATTCATAGCCAAGTGTTAGAGCACTTGAGCTATTCAGTCTCAGATGTCAGTACTTGCTATCTTGCTTTATGCAGAAAAAAAAAGAAATCACATTCTACATTTTGCTTTTTCTTATCCACAGCTGCCTGCATCTTTGTTTTTGTTTTGTGCTGAGAAGTATGTACAGTTAAAGCAAAAATACAGGCTACAGCAACATTTTCTGCTCTCTCGTTTTGTGCTGGCTACTACTACAGCCCTTTGATTCAGAGGGTTTGGTTGCTCTTGGAAATGCAGATGTTCCATTTCAGCAACCACAGTCCAAAGAGAACATTTCCACAAGCTACAGGGTGTGGGCTTGGGATCATTTCATGTGTGATGCAGTAAGTAATTTCTAAAATACACAGAAAATGCTTCTTGCAGTCTCCATCTAAAGGAAGATGAAAATCATCACTAGAGATACAGAGCCTAATTCTCAGTGCTCTTGGGCACCTGATTTAGGCATTAGGGATGATGCCAGGCCTCAGCAGGATGATTTGAGGCACCTAGCTGAAAACAATGCAAAATTCATGAGCGTGTAATAGCGTACAGAAGAGGAAGCCCGAATCTGCAGCTCAGTGGGCAGGATCACCATGATCAGCAGGTGCCATTTATGTGTTTTATCCAATGTCTGTGGGAAAACTTACAGGTACTCCTGGAAATACAAAACACCTTGCATCCTCTCCAGATCTCCCTGCAACAAAGCTAATGGGTCTTGCTCCCTCTTGCTCTTTGCTTCTTTGCATTTATGCATTTATTTTTTACAGTGGCCCAGATTTCACACAGAAAGTGGAGAGAAGCACCATCCCATTCTTTGGCAACTTGGAGAATTGACAGAGACAAGAGCTGGGCATTGGACAGGCCCAGTCTCACATGTTTTTTTGCCAGTGAAGTATCTTGCCTCTGAAGCAGTACACCTGAGAACTTCTACCAGTGTTTGTGGTGAGCAAAGCTGCTGTGTTTGTGTTCATCTGTGTGCAAACTCTGTGTGTTTCAAACATGTCTGTCAGGCTGGGCTTTTCTCACAACTGTGGTGCTTGTCTGTCTGTCTCAAATAGAATAGAATTTGTGTGGGAGGTACTCATGCAGCTGTCTAGGAAACTCTGAGCACTGCTTCGAAACTGTAAAAGGGAGGCTTTGGCTACCAGCATCAAAAAGGATAATAGAGTCCAATTTTTAAAAGCAGGTATGGGTTAAGTGTCCAGTGTGATAAAGTACTCATTTTGTAACATGAGAGTGTAATGTAATAGTTTTTAATCCAGAGAAGATTCATTCACATGCTGGGATCTTAAAGCCCATTTTCACATACTTCAGTCAGACTGTTTGTATCTATATGATTAGGAACTTGCATATTTCTAGCATTGGCCCCTTAGAAATCATATGAATCCCCATCCTACACAACCAGCTAGTGCGTTGAACTTTTGAAGATTGAATTGTTTTGTTTTATCTTCCTGATAAAGAAACTAAAAATGGTTAATTTCTTCTTGTTGCTTTTGTTGTGTCTCATGTTTTGGAATCGAACTAGGTTTTGTTGAGTGAGATAGGAATTACTCAACATATACATGACCTGATAACACTGAGCTGATAAAACATGCAAACCTGAAAGATCATTTTTTCTCTCTTCAAAAGCATGTAGTCTCTAATTCTTGAAAGTGTCTCTAAGTAAGTTTATGTCCATACAAAGTAAACTAACAAAGTGATAATCCTAATAAAATCAAAACCATGGTCCCCATATCCATATTCTCTTGCCTGTATCATAAGATATTTAAATAAATCCTGCTTTTTCTGTGATACAAATTGACATTGACTTAAGAACTGATTGTTTGGCAGAGATTGAAATTTCTTATTAAATACAGAATATCAGTAAACTGTTGAATGACTACATTTGCTTCCTCTAAACCATAATAAAATACTTATAAAAAGTACAAGTAATACTGTTTCTTTTGCAAGTAACATTCTTGTACATGAGAGTAATAAAACTGTGCATGAAAGAGGTTTCAGCAGTGCTCATTTCAGGAATATTTAGCAAACAGCAAGAACACAAGAACAGTGGAATACTCAAAGTGTTGGTTCAGCCCTCTCTGAGCAGGTACTGTTACTCCCATCCTCTTGTGAAAAAGTGAAGAAAAATTAAGCAAAAGAGCTTGCAATAAAGTGAAATGCCATTTACATTTTTCAGGTCACTGAGTGTGCATCTTAAAAGGCATACACTCTCAGAATGAGAGAACAGACTGAGACACCCATGTTCCTGAGGTAGTTAGTGACTTCAGAAGAGTTGCACAAGACAGAAATGAGACTATATCCTGTTCACCATATTAGGCCAAGTTAGTAATGCATGAGGTCCCCTCACATTCAGCTTCCAATTTAGTCAGCATGAAACCTGCAGCAGTTAAATCACATTATATTAAGCCTGCCTTTGGTCCACCGCCCTCTCTCCTTCTTTGCCCTGCAAAACTGGCTTAGTTTACACTCTGCTCTAGTCCTAGGGACAGTTAATAACACAGGCCAGTGTGGCTGAAGTCCTGGGATGAAAACTGGTCAACAGATCCAGTCCTTGGGCAAAATATTTTATCATTGCTAAAGCCCATCTGTGCAACAGGCTACTTGCAGGAGCTTCCTGCTTCAGGCAAGGTGTGATGGATGCTCAAGCAGACATACCTGAACTGACTTTGAGTAATGATAAAGTAACACTAGCATTGATTTCAGTGTGCTTGCAAAACCTGAAAAATAAAGGCTGTGTTGGGTAATGAATGCTGGTAAGTAGCTGATTTAAAGCTGCAGTCACGGTGGTAACACTGCAGCCCCCTCACCTCCCTTGGGGACTCACCTATGCACTGAAAAGACTCCTCAAGGAATTGCAGGCTGAAAGCATGAGGTGCAAAATGCTCTGAGCAGTGAACACATTAAAATGCTCTATGGATAGGAGAGAGAAAGTAAAGAAAGGAGAGAGATAGTCATAATTTACAATGCTGAGAAAAGTAATCTTGGCTCTTGATGAGGCAAAACATTGGACCTATAACAGAAATAGAATAGAAGTGGCCTAGGCAATAAGAACTGCTAGCATGAGAAAACACTTTTGCATATAATAGATCAAAAGAGAATTTCCTATGGGTAGACTCAACCAAAGTAGTATCTTTCAGACATCTGTTTGGCAAACATATGTTTGACGTTGAAACAGTGCAACATATACCTATATGTATATAAATATGTTTTTCCTGCATGTCACCAGATTTAATGAAGATGTGAGGCTCCAGGCATATGGCCTTTCCTGTTCCAATGTAGCCCAGCTTCCCAGCAGAGGATAGCTGGTGTTGTTCCCTATTACAGTACATTTTCAAGCACTGTAGTACTTGTGCTGGAGCCCTGAGGAGAACCTGCTCACCACCCTGCGAGTGGTGAGTGATGAGTAAGAAATGGGGCGCCTGAATCTGAATCTTTGTTGTATGTCCTTGAACCAACTAGAAACGGGAGGGGGAAATCACCTTTTGGAACTTAATGGCTCAGTTTGATGGAGAGGATCCGGTTTGAAAACAAACTGCTGCAAGGGAGGAAGTAAACTGGATGGCATTGTCTGTTCCTTGTCTGCTGGCAGATGCGTTTGCTGCCAGCAGACAAGGGCATCATTGTATAAACAGCACACACACTCCCAAAGTAACTTCTGTTGTATCTGGAAAGGAGGGCAGCTGTGAGCCCAGAGATAGATAGCAGCTCCCATATCTGGTCACCATATGGTCACCATTAGGCCAACATCAGCCACAAGTGCATATACAGCACAGGCTCCCTCTGCTTTTATGCTTTAAAAGTGCAGAAAAAAATCCTTTAACCAATGTATGTCAAAAGCTCACAAACTGATTTGAAATCAAATCAAAATTCCACTGGAATGCTGAAAACTTCATGCCCTAGTAAGGACCATTTCCATGGCAAATACTACTTTCCCGTTAAAGCCATTTGATGGGTACAGAAAATGTCAATATGCCAGAAATTCTTCTTTTACTTTGAGAAAAAGCTTTTTTTTAAAATTTTCACTATCCCAGGACTTAAAAATGGCCTAAGTACTTCTTCCTGGAAATCTTTGAAAAGCCAAACAAATTCAACTTCAACTCAATGAAAAACTATGAAAAAAAAAATTGCCTGAAGAAACTAAGGTTTCAGAAATGTAGGAGTATATTAAAGCAGGAGCTAAAAAGTAATCTCCTGATGGTCTCATCCACCAGTATATAAACAGAAATAATACATCTTTTGTGTCTATATATTTACATTGTATAAATGGAAATATAAATAAATATGTATTTCCATTAAAAGTAGAGTGATTATCATCATTTTAGACCTCTTAAAAGCTCTCATGAATCCGATTTTCTACACTGCTATTATCTTGTTAACTGAATCACCAATGAGATTAAGGAGTTTTCTTCTTATTTCTCCAGTTCATAACCCCAAGTGCTCTCTCCTAGAACAAATTTCTCCCACCCCACCTTACTCCTACTTCCCTGACATACACATATCACATTTCCTGTGGTTGGATTAGTTTTGCAGTCCTTGCTCAAATAGTTTTCCTGAAGACAAAAGTTAAAAGTAAACTAGGCTGAGTTTAAAAGTAAACTAGCTTTGATTGCCTTGGCTTTGTTTTTATGTATGGTGTCCTAAATATCTACACTCCTTGTAAATGCTTTGCTCTGATGAAGACTATGACAAATCCATAAAAAGCCATGTTTTTTATCTTGGGCCTGGGAAATATTTAACAGTTTCAGCCCTTAACACATAATTAACTTCTAAATGACACATCTCATAACTTTGCTGGTATAAACAGAGAGGGCTCTGTATGATCCTTTTCGGGACAGAACCACAGACGTTGCCACTCCTGATACTCACAGTGTGAAGATTCACAACTCAAGTAATAGACAATTACTTTTATACCATGAAGCTTCATGAGATTCAACATGTCTTAAATTCAATGCTCAAATGCCATTAAATACGCAGTTTTTAAAAATGCATGTGTTTCATATGACTATCTTCCAGATTTTTTTTAAAAAATTGAAGTTTAGTCACTGAAAAATAATTCAAATTCACTGCAACTTCAGGAATTATAAATGAGTCAAGTTAGTAATTTTTTGTGAATTTTCATAACTATATCCCAGAAGCTGATTTTGTTCACAATCAGGATATTTTCAATTTTTTTTCTAATCTCATGCCACTAGGCAATCGGTTAACTGTTATTTTATACCACTGCTACCACTGTTGTTTTCTTTGTAGAGCTCTGCTACTCTTTGAACACATCTATAAGGTTTGAGAGAGTCTAGTCTTAGACAACAGATTATTTATATATTGACTTTTATTATAATTCTGTTTTCATTTGGCCATAACAACCCAAATCCCAGAAATGAAAATTGTATAGGTGTGATCATAGAGAGAAAACTATGTGTATGAAAGTGTGAGCAAGCTCTTTCTCATCAAAGAGTTAATCTTATTCTTCTTATTCTTCTCTTCCTCCCCTCTTAAAGATAAAAGACACCAAACTTCCTGTGGTAAAATGCTATGCAAGTCTGTTGGGTAATTCAGCTCTTGATGCTCAGAAGATGGCAATTTTATATCAGTTTTACCTCATTATTTTGCTTCTTTATTATTACAATTATTATTTATTATAATTATGGTTACTTCAAATCCCCAGAACTGCCTTATTTGAAATGGAGAAGGGAAATAGGACAAGAATAAATGGCCTGAAGTTGCAGGAGGGTGGGTTTAGATTGGATATTGGGAAAAGATTTTTCCTGACAGGCCAAAAGGATTGTCCAGTATTGAAAGAGGCTGCCGAGGGAAGTGGTTGAGTCTCCAGCCTTGAGGGTGTTTCAAAGATGTGCAGATGTGGCATGAGGGGACATGGTTTAGTGGTGGACTTGGCAGTGCTGGGCTAATGTTTGAACTTTTCCAACAGAAACCATTCTATCATTCTATACACTCCTAATTTGATTATAGCAAAAATAATCTGATGAAGGGACAAATTAAAGGCCAGGAACCATTCAACCAGGCCATTTCAAAAGTGTATAATGTGCAAAGTAATACCTTCTTGATGGAGAGTTTTTAGGCAGAGGGGAAAAAAGAGTCAACACAATTTGCTTTTTCCAGAGTCAAATAAAGCCCATCCACCAGGACTGGAGAATGTCAGCATTGTCCTAAGCTGCCTCTACACCATAAGAATAGATGAGGCTGCTCTATAAAGCACTGGATTAAAAAAAGTACAAGGTGATTGACTCATTCATGGCCCAAAGCCATACTAATACTTGCAAAATTGCCTGCGGCTGATGTTCTAGAACCTTTACCATAGAAACAAAAGGTACTGTGGCAAACAAAGCTGTCCCTCAGGAGTCTTATACAATGAAAACAAAGCTGGGAACATGCATATGCAAAGCAGTATTTGTAAAGAGTTACATCATTATACCTTTGCAGTCACTCAATTTTTTGTGCTAAACTTTGCTGAAATTATGGAATAACTCAGAACTAGAGTGAGTTCTTTTAAACAGATAATTGAAACTGGAAGTACTATGTCCAAATTATTATGGAGTTTGAGTTTGTTTTAATGAAAATGTCTTTTGTTTACCTGTTTGCATGGATTTCCCAGCACTCCTTGGTGGTGACCATGCCATCATTTTATATTCCTATGAAGGTAGAAATGTTATACTGCCTGCACTGTAAAATATCCACAGCAACTTAGACCACATCCACGACTTTTTGACATGCAAGATTGTATAATCCAGCTGTCTGAAGTTGAAGCAGCTAGCATGGCCTGCTAGCCCCAGTCATAAGACCAGAAATTTATCCCTTTGCTTGTCAATGTGCATGCAGAAAAGGGACAACTCTGTAGCTCCAGACCTACCTGAGCTAGTTTCTAGCCAGCTAGCTGAGGCACCTACAGTGACACAAGCAGCCTCCACAGCCCATCATGTTATTTGCCCAGGCCCCAAATCCCATGCTGCTGGAGCTTTGTGCAGCTGATCCTCAGTCAGCTGGATTACACCATCACATCTGCTGAGCCTGGCATGGACATGGTCTGAATTCCTATGGGCATTTCATGGTACTGGGAGCATAATGCTGCTACCTTCACGCATGTAGAAAATATGGTACTGTCACCACAGGGGCCTACTGGGCACTACTTCAAGTTGGAGAAACACAAGACCTTTTCACAGAAGCAAACCTGAACTCTGTTATAGTTTGGATATGGTACTTGTAGTTTCAGTAATTTGAATATAGGAATCTGTCCAATTATAAAAAATCATGCAGTTATAACAGTCAGTGGTCAGTGATGTTGCCTGCACTGTGGGTAAGTATGGCAAGAATTTCTTGTGGCCAGTATTTCTACTATTTGATGACCTCGTGATTTTTTTTGGTTAGTTGTTGCTGCTTCCTTCTTGACTCACTCCTAAAAGGCACTGAAACATCAGAGACTTATCAGTCACACAGCATAACTGCAACTGTCCTTAAATCAGTTTTGCAAACCTGCATCCAGAACATCCCCTCAGAAGGGTGTGTGCTCTGCATCTTGTTAAGCTGAGGTCCCCCACTTTTTTTTAATGGGAGCCATGAGATCCAGCCTTTCATTTGGGCTTCTTTAGACTGGATTGAGTTTGAGGAGAAGTGCCTGCAAAGCACTGGAGGTAATGCCCCACCGTGGGAAAACGAGGAAAGAAATGTATGTCTCCTGCAGTGTGGGACAATCAGCTATTAGCCACCATTCTTCTCAGCTGGGTGGAGGTTTTAATCCCCCCACCTCACCCTGGGCAGCCAGCAGATCATTTCACAGCAGTCATCTTTATAGCATCTACGTGAGCGTGGTGGGGTTACTTGTACTTCTGAACACACATTTCATTAATGTCTCTTTTCATGTCCTGATCAGACTATTGCAAAACCCCACACGCAGACTCCCCAAAATGAGTCATGTCTGCCGGCAGGGATGTCTGCAAGATGTCTCTGCACAGAGGTGCAGAGCCGTGCAGGAAGCGTGGGAGAAGACCACCCTGGCACAGCACAAAAGCTCACTTATTAGAGAGAATGCCTTAGTGGAGCAGAGAGGGCTTAGCAGGTCTACCCCAGGGGGCAATCCATTAGCTTCCAGGTAAAATGTAGTGGGCTCATTGTGACCTCCAAAGTCTGACTCCCATGGAGGCTGCCCCTCTACAAAATATGTCGCCCCTTGCATCTGCAGAGAATTGAAGTTTTGCTCCGGAAAAGTAATCCCCCAGTGGGATATGGGACACTGGAACATGATCTGTTCTGCACACCTGGGTCCCCAACTTTTCCTTTCTTATGGCATGTTCTTATTTGTCTGGTTTTACACCCACCGTCCATGAGATTTTTCAAATCTCATCAAATCTGACACTGGGAGAAGGAGCTGCATTACTCATACATAATTTCAAAATTGTGGGCAAACTGGATGGTTTCTTGCTCCCATAGACATATGACTTCATCATGTCTATCTTCCCAACTTCATGCACTGATACTCTTCTTTGCTTCAGAGGCCTTATCACCATCTGAAAAAGAATTCCTTCCTTATCACCTGTTAAATTGAAGGATCAGTTGAGGCAGCCATGTGGCATTTCTTGGTTTCTGTCTGCCAGTAAGTTAGCTGCATTCAGTTTCAATAACATGGCTTTTCTTAATATGTTAATTCATTTTTTTGTTACTTAAATGAGAAAAAAATAGGTTGGCATGGTAAAATTCAGACCCTCTAAAGCACAGTAGACTAATACAATAATGCCTTGATATTGAACAAGTGACAAATATTTTCGCCTTTGACTCCAGAGTTTTCCATAGCATAGTTACCTGAGCAATTTATTCAGGTTATTCATGAGTAAGTTGTGATTAGCAGTATGCTATTAATTGCTGAAACCCTCTGGTTTGCTGCTATTGCCCATAAATGATAAACACTCAGGCAGCCTGGTCCACTTCCAGCCCTACAATTTAAGCTCACAAAATTACTAAGCCAAATCTATATTCAGATAGATACTACTCTACTCTATATGCTTTCTCACTCTGTTTCCTCTCATCTTTTTCCAAGCATGTATTGGACAACTTACATGCAGAAAATAACATCTCTGAGACTTACCTGGATCTTTAAAATATTTATTCTCCTGTCGATCAAAACAAACAAATAAAAAAAAAGTCAAACCTAACCAACCAGACAAAAAAACCAAATCACAAAGCTATGTGCAAACTGATAGAGAAATGGTAATGCAAATTTACCCATCTTTCACACTCAATAGCTGTTTCTAGTACTCTGCCTTTGTCCTTAGGATTTAATTAAATCTCTCACAGAAAACAGAATTTGCTAGTACTTGACCTTTGTTTTCAGAGTCCCGAAACACAAAAGGCATTTAGAATCAATGACAAGGCACAAAACACAACGCACTCCATTTAGCGCTCCAGGCAACACAATGCTCATCTTTTATATGGAGAGACCCTGGGTTAAAAAAGGATTAAAATTAAGCCACAGTATTCTTTTCTAGGCTGTCTTCTGAAGAATCACCACTGCTGCTTCAAGCTGATTATATGTTTTGCAGTCCACCAGCACATGATGCCCAATGCTACCCCTAAAGTAATCTTTTTTTCACTATATAAATTACATCTCCACTCTTTATTTGCCTTCACTGGCTTCCTTCCTGTCTTAATTCCTCACTGCAAGCTCCACTTGAAGACCAAACACAAACTCTCGGCTCCCATTTCTGCTCCCACTTCCCCTTCCTCTCGCCCGGGCTGCCTACAGCCAACTTTGTTCCAGCAGCCTTTCTGCTTTTGTTTCCCAGCTTCTCTCTCCTGCACCTCTTCAGCTGCTCTTTACACCACTTACATCCCTTTCCTACATGGCTTTTTGCAGAGATTCTTCACTCTTTCTCTTCCTTTTCTCTCACTGATTTCTTGCTGGATTTTTTTCTTCACTTTGGTGTTAATGGCAGAGAAATGGTGGATTTATGACAAACAGTGAGTAAAATTTTAGTTCTTGCAGAACTCATTGAAGCAAACCTGAAAATTAACACTTAGCTAAAACAAAAACTGGTAGAAAGCACATTAAGGGTAAGCATGATGTTCAATGGCTTTGAACTACGTAGAAAAAGGCCACTGAATGAGAAGCTACAGAGCATAACTTTGCTTCTGTTCATGTTAACAAGGGACAGTAAGTGACACATTAATTGTATTCCTCGAATTAGAAGGAGTTTTGAGGGTGAAACTCTCCTTAGCCCTTGCAGAGTGGCTCACAGTAGGAGAAAGGTGTGCTCTGCCTGTCACACCAGCCAGCCAGGCCCATAACATTTCCTTCTGTTGATCTCTTCCTCATTTACCATCCCACAAGCTGCAAGGAAGCCCGTTCACAGCTTCTTTCCCACCAGCGGCAGGCTACACCTCTGCCTGCTATTCATGCAGCTGGGAAAAGTTTGTCTGCTTCCCTGAGCTAAAAAGTGTCATTCTTTTATCTATTAAAACACTGTCATTCAGCACATCTTACAGTCCCAGGGTTCACAGCCTGGCTTTTAGCTTGACGAGAACCTGGGTATGTTTTTGTTTGGGTTTTTGAGGGTTTATTTTTTTTTTAATGTGGGAGTAGAAGAAGCAACAAATACAAGCTAATATATTTGAGGGAAATAATTGAAATAATTTAATAATAACAATAATTAAAAGTATATTGTAGCTCAAATTATTGCCACCAGTATCCTGCAGCAACATCACCAGGTTTGCTTTGGCATTTTCAAACCCCTGCCATAATATTGTTCACTGCAATTTATACTGCTGAGGGGCCTCCTACCTCCTGGGATACCTTCAGGGGTACCAGTTCTGACCCATATGGTACAACTCACATATTTTAAGCCTTCTGTAGGAAAAGCAAAAGGTGTCCAAAACTTATGAAAACAAAGAAGACTGGGGGAGATGCATTGGCACTGGTCCCGTTTCCATCTTCTGTGTTGGTTAAACACTATTTTAACCAACAACTATCTTTTTTAAGAACAATTTATTCTGTAGATCATTTAAACAAATTCCCATAATCTACACAAGATCTGAGGACTTTTAAAGGTCCCTTCCAACACAAACACACACACACACACAGAGGAATCCCCTTCTGGCTCTGCTGGGCCTCTCCAGCAACTCTGTTGGCAGGAGATGTTTCGAGGATGTGTGAATCACTAAGGTGTTCCCAATTTCTGCAGGCTGTTTTACCAGGTGCCAGGCAAGTTGCAAGGCTACAACCCCCAGCCGGAGGGACTCTCTCTTGCTCATGGTCCTCTGCCGGGCTCTGCACAAGCAGGGGCCTGATTCTGCAGACAGATGAAGGAGAGAAAGGCAGATGTTCTCCCGAAGGAAAAAAAAAGCATGAACTGAAGATACATCCTGTACCACGACTGCACATGCCTACAGAAAATGCTCCACATTACTCTGCTACAGAAGCTGCCTCCCCAGGATTTGCATTTCCTTTGATTTTCCTATGACCAGAAACAGCAAATAACAAATTGGGAATCAAATGCAATACCCACCCCTGAAACCCTCAGCATTTAACAGAAATCAGCTGTTTTTCTGCAGCATTTTTACAGTAATCTATTAAGCTATTTTCAGACTGCTTGAACCAAGAATAGCAGTGAATGTCAAGTCCTTCTGTGCATGGCTGTACCCTTCATTTCTCTGCGAGATACATTTCCAGGCAAGTATTAGGCCTCAACAACTATATCAAATGTTCAGATCAGGAAATGTTGTGTCCAAGAGGTAGATAATTCCCCCCCTGCTGTGGCCAGAAACACACAATATTCTACAACCCAGCTCCTCTGTTTCTTCCCATCACATATGCCAGGCACCACTGTTTTCCTTATTCTGTCTTTGTCCAGAGTTTTGACCTCTGATTGACTTTGAAGTTTACATATGAGGAAAAACAGTCAGGCAGCTGCTAAAACAAGCTGGAGAGATCAAACGGTTCTGAAAGAATTAAAAACAAACAACTTTTATCTTTTTCTTTTGTGTTTACCAATACATTAACAGATCCAGATAGATGGAGAGATACACAAATGCGCATACATATATATTTAAATGGTAATGTTAAAAAATTACATTAAAAGAATATTGTTTAGAAGGATAAGGAAATTAGGAAAATTAGGAAATGCCAGATTAAAACTGCTATGCTAATTTCTTTCTGCTACTGGGTGTGATTATCCTGTGTTGTACAGAATGAGGCATGCATCCTGTGGGAAAATCTAAAATCTAACTGTGTCATGGAAGGGTTTGTAAGAAAACATATGCACATGGGGAGGGACAAAAAAAGATTGCCCAGATCTGCCATTTTCTAATGTATCAGGAACGGAACTGTAGCTTAAGTGGCACTATTTAATGACTGGAGCATAGGGAATTGGATGTTCTAGCTTGTTTTCAAGGGAGAAAAAAGCTAGCGGAGGGAAGTTCCCTGTGACATGTATAGAGAAACACTTGCCATTTGTTGAGTCATTGCAGACATTTAATTAATCAGGTTTGGAGTGTCAGGCTTAAGTAGGAGTTATTTGGTCCAGGCCCTGGATGTGGAAGACCACTTAGGAGAAACCAAATTTTGTTTCCTCTACCGTACTAAACCTTTATAAGCTTCATCTGTATTAAATTGAGTCCAGAAATTTCATTCTGCTTTTGCTGTACAATTTCCCCTAATGTTTCATCTCCTATTACTGTTTCAGTGTCAGCAAGAACTTGGGTCTTTAAAACAGTGATGTTGCCCAATTACTATACTGGCAGACTGCCTTGACCTTTCCTGGAGAAACCAACAAGAGAAAAGCAGTGGTGGTTCCCATCAGTTTCCATCTCAATGACTCTCACATAGAAATTCACAGAACACAGGAAAAATGTTGTCTCGGTGATGAATGACTTTGAATTTCAAAGGTCTGCCGAAAGTAATAAAGATGTTAAACTTTCCAAAATATGTCAAATTTCACAAATACCTAAAAAATATTTCTGCAGATACCATATAAGTATGAATAATAATCTAAACCAGAATGTTTTAATTGACAATGGAGTTCTTTTTGGTTTGTGAGAAGTTTCCTTTTTTTTTTTTTTTTTAAATAAGATTACTCTGGCCCATATAATATGAACTCTGTAGGGCTCTGTAACTTGTGGCAGAGGCAAACCAGTCTGTGCATTCTCCTGCCTCTTGATATTGCTTGGACATGTAAGATAATTTCCACAGTCAGTTAATTCAAATCTGCATTCTTAAATGCTTAAAAAGCAATAAGTTATAGGATGAACATTCTACCAAATCACAACTCTCTGTGTGTCATTTTGCCTTTCTGCCATAGATAAGCCATTGTCTCTTATATAGGCTACAACAGACTGCAAAAGGACCAGTTTGGATAAATGTAAATACATTTTCTTGTGTGTGTTTTTTTTTTAATGCTGAATTTCAAAGATTATTAAGATAATTTTTGTAGAGCAAAGTAGCAGTATAAACAGAAGTAGAATTGTCCTTTCAGTATTAGCTTCAGAGCTGAAGCAGTTTGTATACAGTTATCTTTTCCATCTATCCCTTGGGCATAAAGGCAGTGAAAGAATTCCTAAAGAGGGGAAGGAAATTGCGTTGGTCAAGATCAAATTGCAAGCATGCATAATTTGATGTACTGATGACTGTCCACCAGATATCACAGCAGGAGACTTGCCAAGATGTTAATTGTCCCAAGGACTGGAGTTTGATGCTTAACAAACATCTCAGTTTCCTTGTGGAATGAAAGTTATGACAGCTGCAAAGACTCCTTATTTTAGTTGCATGTGCAGTGGTGAGTAGCATTGAGAGAAATCTTGGTTTTAAATGAAAATGTCTTCTGCTTGCAAATGGTAATTATTGGGAGGGTTACTAGAGAGGGAGGAAGTGTAACTTCATAGTCAGTACAAAACTCCAGGGTTGACTTTGTGGCTTCAAATCAACTCAGACACTAGGGGAGCACTTAATGTTGTGTAGCTCTTTCCACTTTTGAAAATGTCCAGTTGTATCTTAGAGAGAGTCCCACAGTGAAGTCCTTGTATAAAACTACTCAGACCTCTATTTTGTCACCTCTCATGTCCAGACATATGAACATGCTACTTTGTTTACTGTTTTTTGAAGCAAAGAGGTCAGTCAACAGCCCATTAAAAAGATGGTGAATAAAATATTTCTAAACACAGAAGACTCCCCTAATCTGACTTCTGTTAAGCAAGCCTGCTATTCATCACCCCAGTCCTGAGCAGTGTACATAATGAGAAGAAATACTTCTCCATTTAGGACAGAAATTTTTCTCACTTGGATAGCTAGGATTTCATCTGACTGCAGTAATTGTTGATCTGCTGGTCATGCAGGGAGCATTAGCCTCATACCAGCCAAGTAATTGTTGTCCAGTTGGAGAATGATGTGGCCTTTCTCTCTGATGTTTCCCCTTACCACCAGATGGAGAAGAATCCTTCAACACAAATGTTACCGTGTCTGATTTGTTGTAGCTGTTACTGTGGAAATTGTACACATGGGCTTGGATTCTGTGTTTGGCTGAAGCAGATTAAACTGCAGAGGGAATAACTGAAATTAACGAAGAGCTATCACACTTATGCTGGATTACTGAAGCATGTAGGTGATCAGCATTTCCCATGGGCACGAGTAAAAAAATGTCAAGTCCTTTTTCTGCAATAATCCTAATTTAATCTCAATATTCTTCTGAAAAAAAAGTGGCAGTTATGTTTATCCACAGTTACATATCCATGATTGTTTCTGTTTCCTCTCTGTGTAAAATTACACAGAAAAAATGATCCAGGGTGGAATACATGAATTACTTTATTTGCTGATGAAACTGCTATCTTTGCTATAGTATTCCTAGACAGAGTTGTTGGAAACAAATGTAAGGGCAAATATCAATAAATAATGTTGAGAAAAATAATGATATCAAACAAGAAGAATTACTGGACTGTAGTGACTGAAAGCTGAATCTTCATCAGGAATACATCCAGATACCTAAAAATAGTGTGTACTTCAAAGCTCCAAATCTCCATATTGATGATGAGAAATAACATCCATATTATGGCCATTCCATAATCCCTACTGGTTCCTGAAATCCTTGTCTGTCTGAAAGAGATGCTGTCCAGCAATCTCAGTTGATCAAACAGTTAAGCATTTTCTTCCAAAGCAAGAGAACTTGGCATCACCCTGGAGATCAACCTGGAGTAGGCAGGATGAGTTGTGAGCTGGGTAGAGCAGCTGTTGATCCTGTTTTTGTTTCAACTGTTGCTTGCAAGGAGTTATTTACCCTGCTACACCTCATAGTCTGCTCCAAATTGCCATGAGGCTTTTCTTTCTTGCTGCAGCATTCAAGAGAGGCAGGTCTGTAAATTGTCTTCTCTGACTAGTCTGAATCACATTAGCCTGCTCTTTTTTGTAAGCTTACCCCATAGTGATAACAGAACTCAATCAGGCAGGCAGCGTTGCTGTGCCTGTTCTTCCCTGTGTGCCCGTACATTCCCGTGTTACCCGCCTCTTGGGGAGCTCATACCAGGGAGCAGCTTTACCCCAGCACCAGGGCAGCTCTTGGGGCTCTCCTGCTGCAGGTGCAGGGAGGAAAGCCCTACGCACCTGCCCTCTGGGAAATGCATAGCCTGTAAGAAACCTACACAGCAGGGAGGTCATCCTCTAAGAGAAAAATCACCTTGGACAGTTTTGTTTCTAGCTGCCAGGGAAAACACTGACATTTATCTGTGGTACTGGTGCCAAGTTACATTTAGGCTTGCTCATACTCAGGAACTTTTGGCTTGGAGAGAAAAGAAAAAGAAAGCAGTTAGGCCACAAGGGTCTTTGCTGCCTTTCATTTTGTCCCTTTGGGCTGCTGCCTTTTTCCTTACTCCACAGCAATTCATGTGAGAGGGGAAAGAGTGACTGTGTCAGAAAGGCACAACAGAAACTGGAAGCAGGAGCCTGCATATGAGGGCATGATGACCAGCAAATCTGCCAGGAGCTGGCGATAATACCCAGGGCACAGTAACCTACACTTACAGCTAGGAAAATTACTTTATGTGCTTCCAGGTTCGCTGGCCTGTTTGTACTCTTATACCTTCCTTGGGAAAGTATGGCGTTGCTGCTTGGTGTCAGCACTGCTGGGCACCTCAGAAGAGTTTCTCCATACACTGAATACTTGCCTCTGGGAGGTTAAGATTTTTGGTTTGCATAAATAGTTCATATTACCCAATCATAAATTTAATTCATTCTTTATTTTATTATTATAATGTGTTATGTATTTTACGTAAATATATTTGCTTCTCTAACTCCAGTTTGGACTGCTGGCTTTACTTTCCCAGGAAGGAAGAACTCTTGTTTTGGGAGAGTGTATATCTACCCTCTGAGGAATCGCCAAAGGCTTGAAACCCAGGTTTCTCCTGCACCATACAAAGTGAGGAAAATGCCCTTGGTGATTATTACCTTGGGCAGAAGTGACAATGAGCAACAAAATCTGAGGAACACTGTCTGAAAAGGAGTGAATTTGTTTGCTTTCCCATCCTGGTCTCCTCTTTGCTCTCTCTTACAGAAAGATGTTGGCCTGGATCAGTTTCTGTTTTTCTGAAGGGAGCTTGCCCTGGGACACTGGGGTAGCTGAGAACAACTGCTGAGCAAGGACATTCCCCACTTCAGTTTGAGCAAAATACTGTTTACCCCGTTCTCAGTCATTTGCCTCTCCCATTTCCCTGTTTCTCACTGGAGGCGACAGCTGCCTGAGGCATGGGAGTAACAGCAGATCCCTCAGCTGCAACGGCTGTCAGACAAGGAAGGGCACAACGAGCCCCGCGGAGTGTACCCAGCACCCTTGGAAATCTGCTCTTTGCTACGCGGTCGGTCCTGTTACCCTGCCCAAAATCCCTTACACCCAGGGAGATGCCACTGCATGGTCTGACATTCTTCATACACACACCCCACATTGACTAGGGCATTCTGGCATTTACTTCCAGGTGCCACTGCACAGCATGCTTATGCACAGCTGGATGATCCTCTTCTTCCCACCACCCTGTCACTGCTTTGAGATACAGAGGATCCCTATGGATATAAAGAGGGACGTCTCTAATTGTGGTTTCTGGTCCCTGGCTGGTGCCAGGACAAATGTCCCTGATTGGGAAAGCACAGAAGAAAGAGGCTCAGCAACTAGACCTGCAGCTGCCTGAGCTCAGAAAGTCTCAGAGTCTTAACTATTGGCACTCAGACTTGGCTTCCTGTTTGTGTCTGGCCCCTTCCCACTTGCTCACAGTTCTCTTCAGTTTTGCCTGTCTTTGCAGGAGAGACCAGGAGGCTCGGGCCAAAGAGTTCTGCTTACACTTGGTGACATGGATTGAGTGCTGGTTCATCAGGACTGGTTTCTGCATATCTGTAAGGTTACTTACTCATCACAGACACCACCACCCATGGTGAAAGCCCAGGTTCTCACAGTGGGCCGTGAGGGAAAATACAGCTTGCCACTGCCTGGGCCAGATTTGTCAGTGGGGCACTTGATGGCAACAAGAACAGGAAAGCTCAGGAGGGGGAGCCCAGCTAAACAGCCCTGGGCATGGCACATGTGTGAAAGTAACTCTGACCTGCCTGCACAAACCATCCTGGCTTCCCATACTTGTGTTTTTTGAGTCCTCCCACTTTTGAGTGGAGGACAAATCTGACTTATAAGATTTGCTGCACCTGTCTATGCCAGCTACATAGTGTGCACACAGTGGATCCAGCCCACATATCAGCAAACCTGCTGTGCACTGGCAGCTGCTGTTGTGCCCTGCCTTTCCAATTGGGAGACAGATGCTTTTGTCTGTGCACTTGTGCCTTAACATGGAGCCAGTGTGCTGAGGGCTGTTTCTGTAGCGTGAAGAAATTTGTGGTGGAGCCACTTTTCCCTGGAGTTGATTACAAGACTGTTTCTTCAGATGGTGCAGAAGCCAAACATCAGAAGGCAGTGCCTTTGTTTGTCCTTACCAGCTCCTGTCACACAGAGCTCAGCTAAAGAGGCTCTTAATTTCAATTTTCCTCAGAGACACATTCTCTGGTTTCTTCCCGGACCACAGGATCAAATAATCTTTTGTTCCTTTGTTTCACAGATTCTCCCATCTTTTCTGTTTTTTCTTTCATATGTTTCCAACATGCACTGCATGTTGGCCATAGTTGGTTGTTCTCTCACACGTGTCTTCTATGTCTGCTCTGCTACAGGCATTGACTTGCTCCCGTGTTTGGGATAGAGATTCTATTGTTTGTATGGTCTAGATACATGGAGATCCCCTGTAGAACTATCTTAAACAAGGGATGACAGTTAGTCAAATACAAAGCCATGTAAAGTAAAAAAAAGATAAGTTATTTGAAAACTGGGAGAATGAGAGGCCGGAAAGCAGTGCTGCAGAAAGGGACCTGGGGGGTCTGGTCAATGACAAGTTGAATTGGAGTCAGTAGTGCCCTGGCAGCCAGGAGGGGCAGCTGTGTCTGGGGGGGCATCAGGCACAGCATTGCCAACTGGGCAAGGGAGGGGATTGTCCTGATCTGCTCTGCACTGGGGCAGCCTCACCTCCAGTTCTGGGGGCAGTTTTGGGTGCAATACAAGGAGTGTCTGAGGTGACTTGGTTTGTTCAGCCTGCAGAAGAGGAGACTGAAGGAAGACCTTATCACAGTCTTCAACATCCTCATGAGGGGAGGTGAAGGGGCCAGTACTGATCTGTTCTCTCTGGTGACCAGTGACAGGACCCAAGGGAATGGCATGCAGTTGTGTCAGGGGAGGTTTAGGTTCAATATTGGGAAAGGTTTTTCACCCAGAGGGTGGTTGAGCACTGGAACAGGCTCCTCAGGGAAGTGGTCACAGCACCAAGACTGCTCGAGTTTAAGAAACGTTTGGACAACACTCTAAGGCACATGGTGTGATTTCTTGGGCTTGCTTTGTGCAGAACCAGGAGTTGGACTCGATGATCCTTGTGGGTCCCTTCCAACTCAGCATATTCTATGATCATATGATTCTAAATGTTCGCTCACAATTGTCCCAGACTGCTCACTCAAAGCTAAAAGGAACTTTTTGCTTTGATCCCCATGTTCTGCTTCACATATAGGAATGACAATCCTTCACTTCACTAGAATAGAAAATGAAGAAATATATGTGAATCTCTGAGATATAATAGTGAGAAGCATAGAAAAGCCTAAGAAGAAGCTGATGGTTTTACCTCTTATAATGGGAGTTGGGTCAGGCAAACATTTGATGAAGACAAGCTCAGTTCTACCATGATTTTTTTCTTTCTTTTCTTGCTTAACATTCAGCCCATCTCCTGATACTGTGAGACATGGGGGAATGTGTAACCACATTACAGCAGAAGAGATCCCCTATTCACCAGCGAGAATCTACTGTGGGAATCTTCAGTCGGTTTAAGTTCATGCTCTGCATGCATAAGCAGAGCAAACTTGGCAGGCTGAACAGTCTGTCCCTTGGGAATATTGACAGATGAATATAAACTCAATTACCTTGCTTTTTCATTCCAGTTGGGTTACTTGTGCTGTGTAACTAAGTACATCAGCATCTGGAGTCACTCTGAACAACAGGAGAAAATGTTTTCTAGTGTTGAAACTAGAATTTTGTACAGCATTTATAACTTGCAAAAAGTCAGGAGGCTGACTGTGCTTTGTCTCCCACCATCCTGAAAAAAACCAAACAAACAAAAACCAAGGTAGAAGGGTTACCATTGCCGAGGGCTGGGGTTTCTTCTTTTGGTTTAGCTAAAAGCCATTTTGCCTATGAGCCTGCACAACTGAGAGATGTAAAACCAGCTCCTGAATTTTCCTTACCATTCTCCCCACCACCACCATCTTCACTATCCATCAACCTGCCTCATTGCTGAAAGCTGAAAACACAAAAGTAAACATTAGTTAACGAGTTTTGCACCCGGGGGTGGTAAACAAAACTGCTCTCCGTGCCTGTGAGCTCTAGAAGGGAAACTGCTGTAGGAAAACAAATCTCATCACAGTAAGAACAGGTCTGCCTGTGGTAGGGTGTGTGTGCAGAGAATGAGAAAAATATTTTAATTTTTCTGATTTCATAATTAGGGAACGATGAGGTACAAAATCTTTCCTAAATGTGTCCCTCCAGTTAGAAAATACATATTTGCTTTATCTTTGTTTTCACTGTAGCTAGAAGCAGAAGTTGATGCTAATCTGATTCCTTACTCCTCTGTAGTTTGGGACATTTCAAATACATATTTTTTGTCCTGAGATTTTGTCTCAAATGGAGACAATTGAGACTTTGTCTTGGACTAAGAGAATCAAGACTTTGTCTAAAATGCAATAATATGGCGCATGCTAAACAAAACAAGTCTTTGTGTATCATTGTTATTAAAACATTGTAGCAACAGGAAATAGCTAGACATGGACTTTCCTTTGCTAGCTAACTGCTACTATAGATCTGTTAAAGTTCAACTCATTATACATTTAAATCCTGTTACAGTAGCTGAATGCTTTGACAAAGAAAGAAACAGCCTGTAAGACAGTTCCTTGCAAAATAGCAGTGCATATATTAAATCAGTATGTTCTCACCTTACCGTGTCCTTCATTCAGTCCACACTTCTCTGAACGTGACTTTCACTCCTGCACCCAGGCGTGACCTCCTTCTGCCTGCCCTCTGGAGCATCACCAGCGAGGAGGCAGGAACCCCCTGGCAATGTGGCCCCCTCGGGAGCTGCACGACAGGGTCAGGTCCACCCCTTCGGCGTCGCTCACCAGAGCCAGGCTCAGTCCCAGTCTTTCAGGAGCTCCTTGTGAGTCGCTGGTCAGAAGAAACCCCGCAGTAGTCTGCCCGTGGCAGAGTCTGCTCTCTCGTTCGGTGCTCCCTGCTCCACAGGGCCATGGTCTGAAACAAAAGCAAGCTCCAGAAAAGCAGATCTCCTTAGTCACACATTCAGGGATGGATTTTCTCCTCTTCTTCTGGTGCTCAAATCAGGGAGAAGACTAATTCCTCTGAAGATAATGGCGCAAAGCAACACAAGTCAAAGGAGAATCAGACTGTAGCTCTAAGAAACACCTATTCCTATTACTTCCTAGGTTTTTGTTGGTTTTTTTTCTGCAAATATATAAATCTTTGTATTAGCTGACTTCACAGATCATAAATCCCTAATTGTATGTGCAGACTACTAATGCAGTGTGCTGCTGATGCATAAAACACGCATAGATAGTGCACAAATACACTCAGGCTGGGCTTAAATTTAGCTTCAACCACACAAAAGATATCTTTATAACTAAGAATGATGGGAAGAAAGATCTCATTCCAGACCAGATGAACATCTCATTTTTTCATTAATCCTGGATTTGGCTGATCTGACTTAAATGTGTCCTAAGACATTTCTTAGTGCTTTGGAAATTACATCAACATACTTGGGTTGGAGATGCCAGAGTTTGGAAAAAAAAGGGGGGGATTCTATTTTTAAAATTCTGCTGTTCCTTTTAAAAATAGATCAGCAAAGCATAACTTTTCCTATAGCTGTAATTTTTCAAGCTAAGCAAACTCCAGTAATTTCAAAAGCAGTGGGAACAAGGGGTCACTTGGGGTCAGCCAGAAAAAAAAATTAACTCTTTGCTCTTTTCCAGCACAAGTTTTTGTCTTGTTATTATTCTTGAAAAGAGTCAGCTTATAAATGAAAAGTTAAGCTTTTCCTTGCAAAAAAACACAAACTGAAAAACATATGCAACAATAGTGATTTCAGAGCTGTACAAGAACATTAATGAGGGAAGAAGAATAAAAACAGGAGTTCAGCTGTGCATTTTCTCAGCACTTATCACTATAGCCGGACTAGAATTTGCTAAATGACGTCTGTCACTGACAGCTGCTGTCATCAGGAGACTGCCAGGAGCTACAAACACCTTTCAGCAGCAGGAGGCTATCAGCCATGGCAGTGTACAAGCCTTTCATGAGATTGCCTCCAGTGGCGAGATCCAAAGCCTTTCCCTAATAATATTGCTGAAAGTCTTCAGTTTGGAGGGGAAGAAAGCCATGTTACAACAGCATGACCCGACTCTCTTGAAAATTTAACCTGAATAATACAGATCCTTGTTTCATGATTGTTTTGTATTGGACGGCTACACTTCCATAAGTTAGTGTTTTAGGTGATTTTTAGATGTTACATTTTATACAAATATACAGATAACCCCAAAACAGTGAAAAACCCAAGCACAGATAGATAGGCTATCCTTGCCATTAAGGTGTGTTTAGCAAAAGGGTGGACTCCTCCCGGCCTGAATTCACACCTTTGAGCTCTGGCCATCTTACAGATAAAACCCCGAGGAGTAAAACTCCATCTTTACTTAACCTGCCAGTTGTAGCTCAAGTTTGCTGATTTCAACTGGAGCTCCATTCACATTTATATAGAAGTTATTTGCCATCCTCCTGGCAAGTCATAGGGTAAATGATTCTTTTCCCCCAGTACTTTTCAAGTATAGGAATGGAAGTTAAAAAATCTATTGGTTTCCCAAGTGGCTTCCAACAGGGTAATGATAGTTTGGCACTGGAAAGGCTTGGCCTCTGTAGTTTGAGAACCAAACTGGGGAAGCTAGGATAGATGTTCAGGCTTTGAAAACACCAGCTATTTCTGTTTGTTTGTATCTACATTTGCATTGGGATAAACAGCTCTCAGCAGAAGAAAATGCAATTTGTTTAAGTATTTCAGCCAAAGAACAGCAATTATAAAAATAAGGCATTTCTTTCCCTACCTTCAAGCATTTGCTAGTGTCAATAACTAGGACCTGAGACCAAGTCCTGAGGCTAAAATCTCTTCCAGCTGGGCCAGCCTGACACTTAGAAGTTTTACTATTATGCATTAGACATTGTGAAATATTACAAACACTTTCTAGGTAGAGCTTTTTTTTGTCCCATTTTGTCCCACCAAGGAATAGTCACGCTGCAATGATGTCACACTGCAATGATGTTGTAGGCTCCTCCTTGAGAAATGAGCTGCTTCATGCTGTAACTGCAGAGTGTGATCAGTGGATAGACAGGGCACCAATGAATCTTAATCACAAGCCATCCATACAATTCAGTAGCACCTCCTGAAACATCTACAGCTCCTCACTTGTCAGAAATTGTGTTGCCTTAATAAATCACATGAAAAATTCTTAATGGTACTTTAACAGCACTGAGCATGCATTGTTTCTAGGAAAAAAACCCTAAAACCTCAAAAACTTGGTGATCCAAAAGTGTGTACCAGGAAGGACAACCCTATAGCTACAACTCACAGTAGTTTCTGATGTTGGCAATGACAAAACGAAAGGGAGTCTTCTTCAGTGTAACAAAGATTTCCATGAGTTGATCAGAACAAACAGAACTCTTTGACCAAAAGTCTCTTTTATATAAAAAAAGTCTGCCATACCATATATAAGCTATTATAAAGAACAAATTTTAAGGGCATAATCAAATAAATTTCTTTCATTAAAGAGAAATTTCTGGAGATTGAAAAGTGTAATATAAAGGTTAATTGTTTTGTGTCTGTTACTGAAAAAGTTCTGCTAAAAAATAAAAAAATGCTTTCATAATTTTTTCTTCGCTTTACTTTTCAGGTTTTCTATATTTCCATTTTTGCATTTTCTCTCCAAAAAGCAGCTTAAATATTGGACCAAAATTACACTTGTGAACGACCCAAATTGATGCAATCTAGTGGCTCAATGCAGACTGCTGTGTTCAAAGACAGCAGATGGATCCTATATGAAACACTTCCCTGAAAATCTAGTCACCTCAAGCAAAGGCTATTTTGAATTTTATAACCTAAATAGTGCCAGACCACCAGTCAAATAAGAAATATGAAAAGAAAAAACCAGAAGATATTTTAAGGAGCTGTAGTGTAGGGACACAGTAAATTTGGATTTAGGACTTCCAGTATCAGATCAGAAGTTGGCAGTCACATACTGTAAACCATTTTGAAAAAAAACCCCTCATGCTTTTAGCTGAATTCTGTTTGAAACAATCTTAACTCTATGCAGGTGGCACTTGGGCTTGTATTGATACTGTCAGAACAATGTCATCAGCCAGCACTCAGCTTCTTGTTATTTTGTCATCTGCAGGTTGGTGTTGCCAGTCAGTGTCCTTTAATTTCAGATCCAAGTCAAAATCTAATAATCTCTGTAATTGCAGCCCTTTCCATCATTTGCCACAGATTTCTTGCACGTTCTTTTGACCTCTTCTTTTGCCTCCCTCCTCATATGCTGAAGAAAGTGAAGAAAGTCAGGATGCTCTCAAAAACAGATATGGGTTTCTATCTGTAAAGAGGCACATTATAAATCACATGCACTATTTATATTTCCCCAGCCCTGCCTGCCAAATTTCAGCCCAGTCCCAGGTTGTCAGCATACATCATGATAAAGTTAACAATGCCATTTCTATGTGGATATCACAGGATAGACACCAAAGAAAACTGGAGCACTGCAGGGACAGAGTTTTGAAGTGCAACTACAAGAAAGGAACAGATGACTTGATGCAATAGGGTGCTGCTGGTTCCTGAGGTGACCAGCTCATCCAAAGAAAGTGGGTACAATGGAATCTTGAGGGCAGGTTTCAAATGGAAACTTTGAGCTTAAATGCTCTCTTATCAGAAAAGAAAAAAAGATTCAAGGATAGTGAGGGGACTGTCCTAGGGGTAGCAGCCGAAGGGTAGATGGGTAGATGGGCAGTACCTTTTCTGTCCTTGGGTGTTGTTTAGAGGAGAATGTCAAAATAAAAAAGAAAACCAACCAAACTTGCCTCTGGCCCAAGTAAAGAAGCCACTATGAGAGCTCTCTTCTGCTTGCATTTTTTATTTGTTTGCTTTATTTCTTTTGTGGGGTGCTCCGGTTTTCTGGGCATGTCTCCAGGGGTTGTGTGCTTTGCCAAGTGGCAGCTTCACATTCTCAGGCAGACAACATCCTGGTTCCACCCTATCCTTAACGGGGTGTGCTCACACACCCTCATCTACTGTCAAGAACACTTTATTTCAGATAGATGTCCAATGAAGAGAAATTGGACTAAATCTGCATTTCTCCCATGAACTGGCCATATTAAGTGTACCGGCACCTATAAATATGAGCTGTAGCTTGACACAGCAGTGTTAGAGAGATCCCAGAAGAGGAGATACTTCCCGAGACGGGCACAGGCTCTTTCCACAGTCAGGTTCACAATGTCTCCTCAGGCATCATTTGCTGTCGGTGCATTGTGGCCTAGTTTGACTTGAGTGACAAGGGACTTCAACTGATTAGAAACTACATGGATCACTGTCACATTCTCCAGCAGGGCAGAGATTTCACCAGTGGACCATTGCCCACAGACATTTACTGACTCCAGGGCTGGCCCAGACAGGGAAGGAAAAAAAACAGAGATGCGGTTTCTAAACAGAAAGGAAAATAGTTACTTATCTGTGTAGTAGAGGAGAACTGCTTAAATTTTACAATACTGCCCCGGAACAGGGATGTATAATTCAAGGGAAAGATGATAAATCCACACGTGTAAAAGCCAGGGAGCCGGAGAAGGCAGCTGGGGCGACAAGGGGAGGGCTCAGCCCAGCAAGCACTCATCCCGTCCCCGGCGCAGAGCTCTGTTCCCGGGCAGCCACGGACAGCGGCCGGTTCGCTCCCGCAGCCCCCGCTCCCTAGGAGGGGAGAGAACAACTCAGCTTGGCCAGGGGAACGAAACTTACTGCGGTGAGTGCCGCGGACCCCTCATTGCCCGCCCCGGCAGGCAGCGCCAGGCGGGGCGGGCCGGGCCCGGCTCCCCGCGCTCTCTGGGCCGCTGGGCGGCACTGCGGCAGCGCGGGCCCGGCCCCGCGCCGTGAGGGGACTGGCTTGCTCGCGAGGCGCCGGCGCTTGTGGGAAGCTGTGAAAATTATATGTGTATATATAGTTTAAAAAAAAAAAAAAAGTGATTTAAAAAATCGGTTTAGGCGCAGAGGGAAGGTTCCGTGGGAGGGTGACGTCCGTGGCGCTACTTGAGTACGGCAGCGAACCCCGGTGGCCCTGTCCCCTTTTCCCCGGGGAGCCCGGGCCATCGCCGATGCATCCCCCGGTTCCCGAGGCTAGTGGAAGCACGTTCTCATGTGTCTCCCACACCGAGGCAGTGCCGATACTGGAGAGTTTGTGGATTTCCACGGAAAGGACAGACTGACAGGCGGCACGCAGCCAGGAGAGGCGGCTGCCGTGTAGCACTACAGAAGGGCAAGGGCGCCGCAGGGATGAAGAGCAGCATAAATACAGATAAACATTTCAGAAGAAGGTTTCTCTAAAATGATAGTAGCAAAGGGATTTTAATAATGTATTAATTGCTATATGGGGATAGTATATAAATAGTAGCAGTGACATAGGAAAAGGGGTGAAGCTTCAACCAACATAACTGCGCTCCAGCAGGAAACACTTTGAGGGGATTTGTTACGATTCTGCCTTGAGTTTTGACTCAAGTTTGCCCGGGACTTTGCCTATGCACAATATAAACCAAACAAAGATTTGCCATGGACCTGTTTTGGGAATTTCAATGACTACTCAGCTCTGCATCTGGGATTAAAAGCAAGTGGAGTCACTGCTGTGAAGGAAGAGTAAGGTATGTCAAAATGCTCAGAACAACAGCCACTGATACCAGACATTCTAACATCAGAAAATGTGTCAGCACCCCAGAACTTCCTAAGAGCTGGCAGAAGCTTGTCATTAAAACTCACTTTCAGAAGACCTGGAAATCCAAGGGATCTCCAGGTGGTTGAAAATACCTTCATGCTGAAACAGTATTTGAAAGATACACAGGCAATTCAGGCAGTGAACTTCTGCCCAGCCCTGACATTGCCTGGATTCTTCTGGCTGTGGGCCAGAAGAAGTCCACAGCCTGAAATGTGAACAGCCCAAAACGACTGTGTCAGTAAATACCAAGATAAAAGAAAGTATGTTATTTATACTAAGTAACATATCCATGTTTTACAAAGAACATATTTTGCTGAGGTAATCTGGTACCTTTCTCAGACGAGTAAGACATTTTCATATAAAGTTGCTAGATACATGAGGCTTTAGTTTTGTGCAGCTCTTTGATGAAGAGGTCATAGTATATCAGTATATCAGTTCACAATCCTGTGGTTAACTCTATCAGTAGTCTTAATGTTAAACAATCATCGTTCAGTATCATTCATTGTTCAAGGGTATTAACTAGTGAAGCTCCACCTAGACTGTCTCCTGGCTATTTTCCATTTTGATCAGTGGTACAGAAAAAAAACCCCATAAACTCACCCTATGGCAACAGACCAGTGGAACAGAAACGAAAATAGGCCGTTGATGTAATCAGATGGTAAACAAAAAGCAAGCATATAATATGCTACCCTATTACAGGTAGACATGAATGTATATATCTAAGAACAGAGAGTGAAGACCACAAAGTTAAGATGGGAAACTATGCTTTGAAGCAGTGGCTCTGGAAAAGATTCACAAAAGAGGGACACAGCAACTGAACAGAAACTCCCACTGAAAGAGGACCTCAAGGGATAAAAGGAAACCTTTAGGTGTACAGGCAAGTGAGTTCTTGAGTTTGGCTAAGGAGGATTTTGAGATTTGTTACTAATCTTGCCATTATGTGGAAATATTTGGTCTAGTTCTCCTATTCTTGGGTCTGGGAGGATGTTGTCACATTAGTGGGGGGAGAGGTCAGTGTCATTTTAGACCCAAAGCACACATTAAGGAGCTCCTAATGGAGCTCAAGACCCAGAGACTTCTCTTATAGACAAGAAAATGGTGTAATGCTGCAAACAGAATGCTGACATTTTGAAAAGCAAAGCTTTTTATACTTGAAAGATTGATTTCTGGTTGCTATCAAGTATAACTTTCCTGGAACTGAAACCATTCAATACAACTGAATTTTTTTCCTAGATGGAAGTAAAAACTTTTGAGGTCAAGCTTTCCAGCTTCTACCTGTGACTGGGAACAAAATTATGTCCCAAAGGATAGTTTCCTGAAACAGGAAAACCTTATGTGCTTCTGAGGATAAATGTAAGACTATTTCTTTCACTGGACTTCTGAAAATAGCAAACTAAATCATAGAATCATAGAATCATTAAGGTTGGAAAAGATCACTAAGATAATTTAGTAAAACCATCAACCCAGAACTTTCAAATCTATCTTCATTCTTTTTGCAAGGGTTTCTTCAACCTCAAACACCCTTTCCTCTGCCTTCATATTTTGTTCTTGGACTACTTTTGCACAGATCAGCCAATGCCAACATTGCCTGTGTCCCCATGTGAGGATTTATGTGTTTTCAAGTTGCCTGCATCTTAACACCTCACCACTGATTATTTCTTTTCATTTTAGTGACAGCAGCACAGTGTTTGCAAGTAGGAGGCTAAAAGTGCCTAAAAGTGTCCTTTCTTTTTTATTGAGTCACTCTGCAGTTGCTTACTGATGATAGAAAAAAGGGACAACTGAAGGGCACCTGCTCCAACCCCCTGCTCAGGACAGGGCTGATTTAACACATGCTACTCTGTGTCTTTTCCAGTCAGCTGTAAATATGCCAAGGTATGAGATTCCTCAGTACCTCCAGGCAACCAGTGCTTGAAAGGGTTTTTTCTCCCCTAATGTTGTGATGGAATTTCCATTCTTGTTCTCTGATAGGCAAGTAAGTGTCAACTGGTGTTTACAGGGAAGGCAGTATGCTTGATGGTGATACGATGAAGGACAAACGCAGGGAGGTGGCATTTACATTCTTCAGCTTGCCCTTGGTCTTACTGGTTGCTCTGCAACTCATCTTCAGTGAAACCAGATAAGATTTGAGTAGCAACGTTGTTCTCCCAGTCAGCGGGCAGTTAAACGACCAGGTAGTTGACCAACATGTTTGATGAAGTCACAGCAGATTCCATTTTGACCAGTACTTTAATGAGCATTGTGTTTACCTGCCTCAATTTCATGTCCATCTTGTCATGCTAGTTTTAGTGATTTCTGGATCCCTCCTTAGTAGTATCTCTTGAAAGATTTTATAAACTGTTCCAAATATCTGTTTTCAGCTCTGACTTGCTGACAACACTGGATTTCTTCCTCAAGTCTTCCCCTCACAAGTGATATGCTTTTTCTCCTACCCTCAACCTTATTTGGAGTTGAAAAGTTCAAAGTCTTGTGATTTTCAAGTTTACTTTTGCATAATGTTCATGTTCCTGGTGCTGATGGTTACAGCAGATGTAGACAGCACCCAAGCACCAAGAGTAGTGTCTGGCAACACTAAAAGTTGCCACCACAGCTGGAGCCACCATCTGTAAGACATCACACAGCTCATTTGGTACTTTAGGAAAAGTGTTACTCTCAGGCAGCCTCTTGAGGAGGCTCCTGCTGAGAGAGAAAACAGCATACCTTATTTTAATTTGGGAGTGTCAAAACCCAAGAAAATCTTTGGACTTTCAACTACAAAATGTTACGTAAAACTGAACTTACTTATGAGGAAAAAGCTTCCTCACAGGCTAGGGAAAATAAAACAAACAAAGAAAGCCCAAAACCAAACAAGAGAAAAACAAAAGCCCAATCAACTAACCAAACAAAAAGCAAAGGAGGGCAGAAATACCATATAAATTCAGAGATTGCTAAATGTCATGAGTGAACATACTAAGAGTCTTAAATGACTTTTTGTTAATTCAGATGAACAAAACCTCTTTTTAAACAAACTGGAAAACCCAGAGGAATTTGTTTTGCATAACTGGATCTGCTCTTTCTCTGGAGCTACTGGAACACGGGACATTCTATACAATAAACACACAATAAGGGAAATTAATAGAGATTAACCCGCAGCATTAATAAGTTCATATTTTTTTAGCCCTCAGGACTTTCTTGCTCTTTTTGGCTGACTGGACAGCAGCTGTTTTTGGAACCGTTTCTAACCAGCAGAGCAAGCAGGAAGGTTTCCTTCTCTGAAGACAGCAATCACAATCCTGTCTGTTTCACTGTCAGGAGGTACCAAAAAACTGGTACAAAATAGCAATATGGAAATAAAACATGACCTGAAACTACACATTGCAGTCATGAGGATCCAAAAGTGTCTGAGCTGGGACTGGGGGCCATAAATTGGCTGTTGGGGACTCCAGGGCAAAGCCATGCAGGGAGTTAGTGCAGCAGCCTTCCCTGCTGGCCAACCCACATACAAATCCCATCCCAGATTGCTTTCAAAATGACGGTAGGGACTCTCCACCAATTCTTTCATTGATGCCACAAGAAGACCCACAGAAATCCAAAAACTCTACAGCAAGTTGTTAAGGAAGGTAACAAACTCACTGTGCATCTTTTAGTACTGTGTGTTTAAAAGATGGTAATACAGTAAAAGACAGAAAATTACACTAATTTGATGAAACAGCTGATTTCCCTGAGACCCAGATGAATCTAACTCAATATTAAATCCAGTAGTTTTGTGAGACATTAGCCTAAATAAATCTCCCATGAAAGTTACACACAAAGAGAAAGAAATAGAAGATGGGTATTTGGACAAAAGTATTTGTAATTAATACATTATAACTCACATACAAATTTATTTTTGCAACGAGATTTGTAGGCATATAGATACTGCAGCATTTAACTTGGTTTGTTTTCTTTTTCTTTTTTGTTGGAGAAACAGGAGAAACAACTGGGAGATGAGTAACTAAAGTATTCTGTGTCTGCACACCTGCAGAGTGCAGGTTGAGACAACTCAATGCCAAGACCCTGGAAGCTGCCCAAGAGAGTGATGGTAGGTATCCGACATGTTTCTGAAGTTCTGTGGGAAACCTTCACTGTGGAAAACCCAGCTGCTGGCAGGTCACACCCCATGGCACACACCCATTTTTCTTTCTGTGCTTCAAGAAAATTGAGCCAAGCTGTCTCTGCATTCACATATCTCCATAAATTTTTCTGGAGAAGATGGAGATTTTATAAATATGGGAGTAGATATCTGTGTAGGCTTAGATTTTTGCCTCCAGCATTTGAGCCAGTTAAGATACAGTGAATGCTGCACTGAGTTCCCTTACTAGGAAGGGAGTCTGGTCTACCATGATGTATGTGGAGCCAGTAGGAAAACTGGGAGAGAAGTGAATGACTGTTACTTCTGGCAGCTTCACAAGCCCAGGAACTTTACCATAGGCTGCTTTAAGTAGGAATTTTTTCTGTCTAAAGGGAACAGTGACAAACCCATAAATAGTTAGGGCTTGTGCAGTCTTATCTACCTCGCCTTAAAAGTATTTTCCATTTGTAAGAACCCCAAAAGCTCAAACACATCTGTGATTTTCTGGCAAAAACAAAACAAAGTCACAAACCAAAATTAAAATTTGATACCCTAGATAGATAAGCCTGCATAGATTACAGGCAGTGCAAAACACTAAAAATTCCTTGCATTAAAAATATTACACTTAGGCCATGGGTGACATTCCACTAAAGACATGGGTGCTGTAATTGTGAGATGACTGTTTTTCATTTTTAAAATTACCAATTTCTGTGTTTTGACTCTGGTATGGATTCAGGGCCGTTTTCTCTGCTATTATTAACATACCTGTAGTTCATAAGCAGCACCTCTTATGCAGTGCAAATATCTGTTTAAGAACAGGCAGCAAAAATAAAGTACCAAAGGAACTAATTGTCATTCCCCAGCTGGATTCAGAATAAATATCCCAACAAATGTCAACCAACACTAACGAGGCCAAATCGAATGGAGCTCTGAGCAACCTGGTCTAGTAGTTGCTAGAAACTATTATTCTATGATTCTTTACCAACTTTGATGAGAGTCACTTCTCTTACTGATAACAACTACAGGAAACTTTGCAAATTTGGAATTTAAAAAACTAACTATTGAGCACCATGTCAGTGCCATGAAAAACCCTCCACCTCTGTAAGCTCTAAATGTAAATGCTTATATGAAACTGCAACTTATCTTTTTGCTGTATATGACTAACTAGCCGGGGGACTCACAGCCAGCCTGTGAGTGGTTCTGTTGTGCAAGTCAAATGGTGAACAACAGGGAGAAATTTTTTTGTATCCCTGTGGTAAATGATAAGGTGATCCCAAGGAGACTATCTGCATTCCCCCAGTATTGATGATGTGTAGGTGCCTAGTCTAACCTAGGTCTCTAAACCCTCTCAAAAGTCAATGAGGACAAGAGAAGAGGGATTGCCTTTTGAAGGTTTTCATTTAAGAATGGAATGAAACTGCCAAGTCATTTTCACTGTCTATAAATAAAGATAGATTAGATCTCAAGTTTTATACCTCTAAAAGTTAGGCAAGACTGCCTCCTCTGTACGTAAGCCCTATTTAAAAGATTATTTCACTCTAGGTTATAAAATAATTTGATTTGATTAGATGTGTTTGGCAATGTGTCAATTAGGAGTAATGGATCTAAGTTTCAGTAGTGTCTCTGAAAGAGCAACCCATGGTGAAAAATCCAGAGCAGACTGGAGAACTTTATAGAATAGTCAGTATTATGCATACCTTTTCCATTTTGTTGAGATTGCTTTTCATATGGTCTTGCACTTTGAAAACATTTAGACGAGAGGTAGTATTACTTTTTATTACATACAATTAGTTAAGTAGCCTTGGCAATTTTTTTTAATAGTATTTCCTGATGAAGAAAAGACTAATCTATATCTAGATGTCCCAGGGGGAAAAAATGAGTCTTTGATCTATGGGCCTCATGAGTATACTAACTATGCATTCAAAGATACATAGAAATTCTTTATAATGTAGTTAAAGGATAGTGAACAAATCCAACTAACAATTAGAAAACACTTCTTGAATAATTTCAAGCAGTCACCATACTTTTAATTTCCCTTTTAAAAATGATGGTGGTATTGAAAACATTTTGTTCTATAGTAAAAAATCTGTCTGTATCTTCTCATTGAAAGAGGTGAAAATGGATTGTGCTAAACACATGGTGTATAAAAACCAGGCTCAATCCAAAAACCTGAATTCACAGTGTAATTCATTTTACTTAGCTACATTCTAAAGTAATGCACAGATTAGGTAATAAAAAATGATTCCTTGATCAATAGCTAATAAAAATGATTCACTGAAAGATCAGTGAATTCTGAAAGTGAACTGTGACATCAAAATTTGTATCAAAAAAAAAAGAAAACATAAAAACTATGTAGATAGTCAGCTTTGACAAGTGCTCACTTACAGAGTTTTTCTTAACTGAGAACATAGCTTTTTGCAATATGTGTGGTAGCACCAAAAAGGGGTAGTCCTTTTTCACTACCTTGTCTGAAACAAACATATTTAGAAAATTATTAAAAGACATACTGTCTCTCATGTAGTGTATTTTCCCTTTAGCTGGCGTCCAGGCTGCTGTTAAGGACAGCCTTCCTAGCAAAGGAAATGGCATCCTGCCATGTCTTTCATGATGGATGCTGTACAGTTACCAATCGGTAAACCAGAGCTGACACTGCAATACTAAATATTTTATAGAAGCTTCTAAAAAATGGAAACTGTTATAGAGTCAGGACTTTTCTACAACCATCCTTTTCCTTTTGTGAAGTGATTATCTCATTAACAGTGGTCATTCTAAATGACCTAAAATCCTATTAAAATCAAAAAGGAATAGAAAGTATATGCCTGTCACTGACGATGTAGTACTGCTGAATTTCCAGAAAAGCCTGATGATGAGTTGCTCAATTTCTATGGAGTGAGTAGTGGAAAGATAAAGCAAGCATGTCCTTACTAGTTGTAAGAAACACTCTTATCTCCTTCATTTTGCTATGCACTATCAATTTGTTTTGGTAGGAGGTGGGCTAAATATTCATGCTAAAAACATGAATGCCAAAATATGGATTTTAAAAACATTTCCATGAAATAATAGTGATAAGGAAGCCTAGATATGATGACTTGGAATTGGAATTACAGCAGTGTCTGAGCATCAGATCTGAATTCAGTTTAGCTCTGCCCTCAGTCTGTCTGCATTAAAGACATCTAATTTTATGTACTTTCACACCCGATCTCCATCTCATGCTTTCTGTTTCATCCTATCCACCTGTTTCACCCATTTTGAATAAATGTTTTTGGGGCAATAGCTCATTTCATAGATGCCTCGATGTTAAACAGACCAAATTGTATTGGTACTAATCCTAATTACAATATAACAACTAGGGAAAGGATAATTCACATCAAAATAATAAAGGGGTAAAGTATAATGAACGTTAAAAGATCATTGGTGATTCATACAGAAGTATAGAAGTTATTTAGAAGGTTCAAGCCAGAATTACCCATCAGCATGGTGGGATTCGCTTTAGCCCCAAAAAAGAAATCAAAGACTGCAATCAGATTTTAATGATGACAATACCAGGTCTGTGGAATTCAGACGCTTCATTCAGGCAAAATTTAATACCAGAAGTTTCACAGGCTGGATCAACTAAAACATTGATACTAAAACAGGATAGAAATTACTGGGTTTAGTAATATGAAATCAATAGTTCACAAATAATAAGAAATTAAAGCAGAGAGTTCTCTTGTGTGACTATTTGTTTATTTCTTTGTGTTTTTTTGAAACCTGATTCCTGAGGCTGGATACATCAGATTATCAGTGAATATTTAAATATAACACACATGACAACAATAAACACAAGGTGCAGTTCAGAGAATGATCTAAGATGAACTTAAAACCTTTGCTTGTAGGATTGAGAAAAAAGGTTGAAATCTGTTGGAAGTTTGCCTTTATGGCTTGGAAGAGGGAAATGGACTTCCAGAGCACTATATCATAAAGGACCTTATTCCTATTGCTCTCAAACCCAGCGAATATGAAGAAAGTGAAGAGACTTTCACTTACGTGCAGAGTGAAACAGAATACACAAAGAAGGCTCAGGTCTGAATGATACCTATCAACTTCTGTAGTTCCACTGGGCAGTAGCCCGTCAATCTTTGCACAAAGTGTAGTATCATGCAGTGTTCTTATACAGTAGACCTTTATAACAGAATAAAGGTGATGGTATCTTGCCTTGTGAGTATGAAAATGACCAAACCCCAACCTGTGATAGACAATTTTCTTCTATGTTGCCGAGTCAGCAATCAGAAAATGCTGTTTGCTAAACAAGGTGCTTTTTTGATGCTGCCTCTTTACCTCAGTATTAATTGACCTTGATTCCCAAAGTGAGTCTCTAATTGCTGTGTGACTGCATATCTGCTGTCAATAATTCTGAATGATTGACTTAAATTTCTCACTGCTTCAAGTTGTGCTTTCTTTTTCCCTCAAATGTCCTTTTGTTCTTGATGCCATCATGTTCCCCCAGCTGTGTGGTCTCTCCTTTATTTCACTTCAGCAGTTGCTTTGGCATTCTGTGTCTTCTGTTTCAGATACATGAGTGGCTCTGCACATTTGTGTTGTGAATATCATGGCTTCAAACCCTGAAAGACTTTTATGTCCCAAAATGTTCTCTTTGCAGATTTTATCCTGCCATCTGATGTGCAATATGGCCCACAGATGGTACAGATGAAACCACCCTAGAAGCTGTAAATGTTGATAGTCAAAATAAGAAGTTAGAAGAAAACATATAATTAATGTCTCTTCCTTTTCAAAAAAGCAAAACAAAAATAAGTCCAAATAGGAAAAGAGTTACTGCATTAAAGCTACCAGAATAATTCTCACTCATTCAGTACATATCTCTAATTAAATTCAAACACAAATTTCGAGGGAAATCTAGACTGCAATTACTAGGATCAATTTAGATATAATTAAGTAATCTGAGTTAGAGTTATCATAAGCTATAGCATAATATTATACAGGCACCGTGATATGCTTTCAAATCTCTCACAAACCTCTAATAACAATAATAGTTACTATCTAAATGTGTCCAGAGCCACATGGCAACATTATCTCAAAAGGACTAACACTGGCATTACTTCATTCCTTTATATTCATGAGTAATATCAATAGCAGAGTTGACATACACAGCATAAAAATGTACCACTTAGAACTGGCAAAGCGACAAAGTTTGATCCCGAAGTCTGACCTGCTTTGGTAAACTCTCTTAAACTCTGATTCAACTAAATTTTTAGCTACCTGGAGATACCAAGATGTTTAGGCTAATGGAGGTAATCCATGGCAGAAGCCCAGCTCTAAGCAATTCAAGCATGTTAATAGCCCTCTCAAAGACAACTGATGTAGGTATTCACATAAAATTTGCATGAAATCAGAATCAAAGTGGCCAGTGAACAAGCAGTTGTAAAGCTTTATTTGGGAGGTGCCTTGGTTTTGAACATTAAATGAATCTAGCCTTTTTCTGCAGTAATCAGACTCTTGGCTATAGCCCTGAGTTCCAGAACTTCCTTACATGTATTCTCCTGCCACAGCTGCTCTCATTTCTGGACCAAGCAGCATTTTGCAGTGCCACACTGTTGCTGTGCCACCTCTACTTTCTCAAAGGGGTATGAACAGTTTTTTTCCCTCCCACTTTTTGATGAGAAGGAGGCTGGAACTCACTGTTTTAACCAACAAGTACAAAAGAAAAGGATGTGAGAAAAGTACTGGACTTCTTTTTCTCTATGTCACACTGCAGCAGGTTCCTGTCAAAGAAAATGAACAAACACTACCACTTTTTTGTCACTGTACATTTTTTTTCCTTGGGTGTTGAAGCAGAAAGATAAAACACTTTTATCATAGCATAGGATTGAGCCCTATGGTCCCAAGAGATGAGAAAGACTTTTTGAAAAGCTCTCAAGAAGTATGTCCTGTGAAAAGCTAAAAGGGAGATGGTTCATATACTCACTTAATCAATCCAAGGCAAAAGGAAGGAAATGGAAAATATGTTTTTTTTCCCAATTCAATGGATATTTACCCTCAGAGCACCTGGCTATATTCCTAGTCTCCTTCCCATGCTCCTGCTATGTCTGATCTTCATCTTTGCACACACCAAGAATCCAAACCCGTTTCTTCCCCACCCACTTGGACGCAATTTACAGATCTAAATGTTCCAGATCCTTCTGTTTCCAATTTCTCCAACACAATCAGACCCCCTCATCTTTACCTATGTCAGTTAAATATCAGACACAGTATCAGTTCAATGTAATATCAGATATACACAGAGTGCCCTTCTCTTCGCCTCCAGCAACCTCCTAGCGTGCTAAATCCCTTCAGCTTCTTCTTCAGCACTCCTGGACCAGCTCCATTGCTAAGTAAACCCAAGCACAACCTCCCGCCCAAATTTCAGCTCTGCCCACAGCTCTGACCAGCGTGCACTGTAGGGCCGTCTCCCGCAGGGCACTCCTGGTGCCATCTTTTGCCCTACCAGCCACCGAGCCACAATGGATATCTGACAGGGTTTTGACACTTCCTAGCTTGGCTCCTCTCAGTGCCCCTTCCCTCACAGACTGGAAGCACCCCAGTTCACACTCCATTCTCACCGAGTCCCGGCCGCTACATACTGAGCCTCACTGCTCTCCACCTGCCTCCTCCCCTGACTCACGTCCACACTAGCTCCCGGTCCATCACCTCAGTTCCTGACACGACGCTGGCACCCCCGTCCCAGCCCCGCCGTTCCCTGGGACACGGCCGGGAACGCTGCCGCCGGACACCCCCGCACCTGAGAGCGGCACCGCCCGCTCCCCGCGCCTGCTGCCCCCCGACCCCTCTCCTCTCGCTGACAGAGCAGGAGGGGCGGCACCTGCGGGTCCGCCCCATTCTCCTCCCCTCCCCTGCCTCCCCTCCTCTCCTCTCGCTCAGAGAGAGAGAGACCGAGACCGAGACCCGGAGGGAGGGAGAGAGAGAGAGAGAGAGAGACGGTGGCACCGAGGGTGTCGGGAGGGACTGCCTGAGCGCAGTGCTCGGCGTGAGGGGAGGGAGGGGGAAATTAAAAAACCAAAAACAAACCCCCCAAATTTCAAATATTTAAATTTAAACAAAAAAAAAGTGAGAGAGGTGTAGAAGGAGAGTGCTTCAACTTTTTCTCTCTCTGCTCAGCAAGGTAAGGGAGCGGCACGGGGCTTTGCTTCGCTTTCTCGCCGGTTTCTGGGAGGGCACAAAGGTAGCGGGATGGGGCGGCGGCGGCATCTCCGCTGGAGGAGTCGCGCTCGGCGTTGTCACCCCGCGGAGCGCAGCCCCGGGGGCGGCGGGCTGCGGGCT
>WBNO01010664.1:68196-85535 GCA_013400575.1 Peucedramus taeniatus
CGCCCTCCGCGCCCGCGGGAGGCTGCGCCCGGGGCGAGGAGCGCCGGCCGTGGGTGGCCCGCGGGACGGGGGTGTTGGGGGCACTTCTGGACATGTGCAGGCCGGGTTTGAGGAGGGAGGAGACGATAGGGCGCCGGCCCCTCTGGCGGAGGGTGAGGGGCTGTCGTTGTGGCGGAGGGTCGGCTGTGTCCCCGGGAGCCGCGGCGGCCCTGACTCGCGGTGGCGGCCGCGCTGTCCCGCGGGCCGTGTCACCCATCCGTGATGCTTCCACCGCGGGGGCAGCTGAGAGACACGGCTCCTTTGCTGTTTGTTTCCCCGGGTAGAACGGGGAAAAAGCGGCTGGGATGAAGCCGGCGGCGGCTCCCCGCGGCAGCTGACAGATGTACACAGGGCCTTCAGGTACCGCCGGGTCCGGCCCTTCCCTCCCGGCGCTCCCCGAAACCTCCGAAAGATGAAAACTTTGTGTTCACCATAGGATTTCGGCCAGCTCAGCGGGTGGGCCAAGTGTTGCTGTTTGTTTAGGCCCCACGCCTGCAAATATTTATCCATATTCTGAAATTTAGGAATTATCAATGGTTAGATGTGTTTGAAGTGCTGGAGACTCTTTCAGTTGCCCTGTGGAAAAATATTTCCCATGTCTGCTGCTTGTCAGCATGTTTGCTTTGAATACGCTCAAGATAGGACCTTTTTTTCTATTATTCCATTTGCCTTTCTTTGAATTTATGCCTTTTCAGACTTTTCCACTGAATGATACCTTAAGTATTATTGAAATAATACTTCATATTCTTCATACTTCATTGATAATTTGTTACAAAGAGCTTTTTAAAAGATGGAAATAAAAAGGCTGCTGAGAAGAAAGTGTTGTGTCTTATTGCCTGACTAGGGATTACTGAAGCTTTATTTTATTTAATTTATTTTTACAATTATTACTCCTGTTTGAGAAGTGAAGCAAATAGGTGCATAGTTCAGTTACAGGTACAGTTATATGTGTGGCTTCTAAGACAGGTAAAGCTTTCAGCATTTTTAAATACTGTAATGCACACCTAAGTTTGGTTTTTATTAAGGGATATGCCTTCTCAAGAGAAACAAGGATGGGTCTTACGTTGATTGAAAAACTTATTACACACATACTACTGGATAAAAAAAAATCTTTACAAATTTCAAACGTTATCCTGTTGAATTTGCTTGTAAATACAACAAAAGCACTTAAGAAGCTGGAGGATTAGCTTGTTAAATACTCCTTTGCAAAGGAATAGGGATTGTGTGAGAATTCTCAGAGCTGTTGAAAAATATTTAGTTATTTGTAATTTTTTAACATTGGTGGATTTTGTACATACACATACTTTTTCTCATGTATTCTCAAGTATTCCCAACAAAATGCTCCAGAAAGTCAATGAATAATGCTCAATATATTCCTACATGTTTAAATGATTGGGTTCTGAGCCCTAAAGGTTTAATTCAACCTCTGTAAATACAGATAAAAAATACAGTGTTTATTTTTGCTTACTGTTAATAGTGTTTATGCAAAACAATTTTTTTTCCTAAGGTGTTTAACAGTAAAAAAAAATTAGCTGTAAGAAACAATTTGTACCTACCAGGAATTTTTATTAGTTGGGTTTGGCTGTAGTTAATGTAGCAATCATAAATAGTGAGGATTTTTTGGTAAGGCAGTTTTTAAGTCCAGGATATAATACTAAAGGAAATAAACAGGAATGGGCGAGCTGATTACCAGGCTTTTACTGGGATAATTAAATTACGTGAAGTTTCTTAAGATCGCATGAAGACACCACAGATGAAAGGAGGGGTGATCTGACTGTGTGAAAAGTTTGCCTAGAATTCAAAAAAAGCACATTTGGTTCGTTCAAGGTCTTCTGAAACACATAGCTATTGGCATTGATATTTGGTGGTTCAACAAGTCATGTCCAAAGTATTTTGCAGATACAAGTTAAAGAAAATTTGGAGTTCAATTTAGGAGACTAATTAGTTGCTATGGGATATAGAGAATTATACTGTTTTAAAAGGAAAAATGTCTATACCTTGAAGCCAGTCACACTATGAATGCTGGGCTGTTTATTCAGTGTAAAATTAGACTCAGTATAATGTCAAAATATACTCTAGGAAACCTTTTAGTGAAAGCTGAAAAAAAAAGACTGAATGCTTTTCTCTCTAATTTTCAGTGCTTCTAGGAAATTTGGGGTGGGCATAGGACTGTAAGGATTTTACTTTCAGTGGCGTAACCAGTTTTGTAGTACCTTTTATATTAAGCATGTGGTTTTTAAAAGTGCTTTTTCCGCTTTGTACGGTTCTGTACCATATGTTTTGTATTTAATTCTTTGAATGACCACTGAAACGCAGCCAACTTTGGGTAAATGTGGCAACTGTTAACTAGCGCTTAGCAACAGTGCACAATAATCAAGACGGGAAGTGAGGAAGAATACCATGTCTAATTGAAACTATGGGGGGCATTTAGCTAGGTAGGACGTAATTAACAAAACATGGAGCTTGGACATCATATTAAGGCATCACGTCTTGACTCTTGCTAAAAAAGGATTGTGAAATCAATAACGTAAAAAAACATTTTAGATATTTTGCTTTACAGCTGGGAAGAAGGGCCTCTGTGAGACGTATGTGCTTTGCCTATTCTTGTATAATCATTTCTTGCATGTAATGCAAAAGATGCATTTTCTTCTGTTTCTAAAAGAGAATTGTGAGGAGGAGAGCTGTTGGGAAAACCAACAAATGAAGGAGTAATAAGCCTTGACATTCTGACAATCATGTCTTTTAGAGAATTAGTCCTGTGAACTGGAGTTCATTAGATATAGTAAGCAATTAAGAGATCTCTAATATCCTGAAGCAGATTACAGCAGCAGTCATAAAACAACACTAAACTTTTACAATTAATGTGTTGCTATTTTTTACAGAATTGCTGACTTTACTCAAATCCTGTCTTGTTATTACTTTCCTTAATATGTTAAGAAAAGTATTGCTTGTAAGAATATGTGTTCAAAATGCTTTTGCCTTATGGTTTCAGGTTTTATTTTTTAAAAATTCCGGACCTGATCATTTTGTTTCATGCTGTATTCTGTATCTGTAGAGATACATTCATGGACCAATTTTATTTCTTCTATAACCCAAACACATCTTGTTTCTAAGAACTTTGAAGATATCCTCGCATAATAAGGGAAGACCTAGTGAATTAAGCTTCAGTGAGTCATTGCAAAAGCTTATCAGCAACTCTGAGCAAGCTACAATAGCCCCTGTTAATGCATTTGAATTTGCAGGTAGGTAGTGAAGATGACCCAAAACCAAGGAGCCGTTCTTGGAAGGTGCGTGTATTGGTGAACTATCCAGTAGCATTAGGCTCTTAATATTAAATAGAATCATTAATGTTTTTATAATCCAGCGGTAAAAAACACAGGATATCTGTTGGAGGAATGTAGATGACAGAAATTTGGAACAGTGTTTATTCACAATGGGGACAGCCAAATTTTTTACACTGTTGCTGTTGGCTTGGAAGCATCAAACAGAAATATGGGGTTCTTACAGAAATTATAGGCTGGATTGATGGCCCAAGGCCAGTTGTGTGAGGTTTAATGAGGTAAAGTGCCAAGTCCTGCTCCTGGGTCATGATAACCCCGTGCAACACTACAGCCTTGGGAAGAGTGGCTGGAAATGTACCCGGTGGAAAAGGACCCAGGGGTATTGGTTGACAGCCAGCTGAACATGAGCCAGTGTGTGCCCAGGTGGCCAAGAAGGCCAGTGGTATCCTGGCTTGTATCATATACTATGGCCAGCAGGACCAGGGCAGTGATTGTCTCTCTGTATTCAGCATTGGATGAGGCTGCACCTTTAATCCTGTGTTCTGTTTTGGGCCCCGCAATTCAGGAAGGGTGTTGAGGCGCTGGAGCATGTCCAGGGAAGGGCAACAGAGCTGATGATGGTTCTGAAACACAAGTCCTTTGAGGAGCAGCTGAGGGAGGCAGGATTGCTTAGCTTGAAGAAAAAGAGGCTCAGAGGGGACCACCTTGCTAGATGGGTGTTGATCTCTTCTGCCAGGTGACAAGTGATAGGACAAGGGGAAATGGCTTCAACTCCCACCAGGGGAGGTTTAGATTGGATATTGGGAAAAATCCAGCCTGCACAAGGAAGCTGCTGAATCACCAGCCTTGGAAGTATTTAAAAGAACTGTAGTCATTTACAGACATGGTTTAATGGTGAAGTTGGCAGTGCTGGGTTGATGTTTGGACTCAGTAATCATATAGGTCTTTTTTGACCTAAATCATTCTATGATTTTGTGATTCTAAAATGGAATTAGGTTTGGTTTGGATGACGTGTTGAAGCCTGGCTTCTGTTGTCTTATTCTGTCACACAATAATGTCACAGAATTTCTGTGAAATTCTTTTGGGACATGAGAATTTTGGACCATAAAGAGTTGTGTAAATTACTGCTTTCATTGAAGTGTATTTAATGTTATTCTAATTGAGTTAGCATTTTAAGTTCCATGGCACCTCAGATGATTCGTAAAAAACCTCCATATACTTGACCTGAAAATCTTGCATCATATACTGTCAAGTGCTTTGGTTAATTTGCATTTAATTTTTTTAACAGTTATACTACAGTAACTAATAAAATGTTCATAAAATATAAAAGATAGGAAGAACTATATATATGTATGTTGTGACATAAAATCACCAGAAGAGTAAGAAGGTGGGGAACAGCCTGAGTGAGTATGACAAGGTTGATTAATATTGTCATGTAAGGTTTTGGAGAGGTTATTTTGAGGTAGTTTTTCAAACTGCTGGAGCTGTGAACAGAAAACAGTGTGGGCAGACCTAAGATACTGTTACTTAAGAGATTACCAGACATCTGTTGTACTGGTTCCATGAGCAAGCCTGGAGTAACTAGTTTCGTGAAATGCTGTGCAGAGATCCTCTTTTTCTCTGTCTCCTATCTCTAGCACTGTCTGTAATTAGCTCTTTTCAAGACCCTTGGTGTGATCTGATCAGAGTACTTTGAGGCGAGTGAAGAAGTTACTGAATGTAAGTGTGGTCTGAAACACATTCTATTAATAGTCTTCTTTTTTAAAATAATGATTCATCTGTGTGTCTCATCAAAAGTGATAATATTTCCCTAGAACTTACAGTGTGAAGCTTCTTTAGATGGCTATTTTAAGCTGCTGAATATTTTCCTAGTACTCCTGTCCTTTTGCACCAAATTCTGCTGCATCTCCCTGTGCAGCAGTACTGATTTCTCTGTTGAATGGAGTGCACAGCACCAAAATTTCAGATGAATCAGTAGCCTTTTTTGAAAGTCTCTGTTTATGCCGCTCTTTTTTTTCTAGAGACATACTAAATTTCAATATGGCTTCATAAAGAAGTATTAATGTGCATATGAAACATTTTACCTCTAGCATTCTGCATATTTGAGAGATATGATTCAACCCTCTCCTTTCTTTTATAATGCTACCTCCAACTTCAAAACTTGCTTTCTTATAGACTCCTAGCTCTGTGGGCATAAGGAAACCTAAGCACAGTTTTTTTCTGGGAGTGCAATAGTTAAATTATGCTTTTAATTTGATAGCATTCCCTTATGCCACCTCCCCTCCCCCTGCCCCCCGCATTATTTCCAGCTGTCTTTTAAGACTGAGGTGGTCATATGCAATTGTAATGCCAATGCTCAGGGAGACTTGTGTATACTCTGAGTTGTATGGTCCCTTGTGTTATCACTCAGGAGTAATTGAGTAATTAGAAGAGTGTTTGGAAATTGCTGTGAGCCTGATCCTCCACAGTCTTCCTAGTAAAGAGGAAATGAGCACTTATTAAAAAAGTGAAGTGTGGCACAGCATTCTGGGCTTAGTGAGAGCCAAGCTCTTTCTCCATCACACCCACTTCAAAGAGCTGGTGTAGTGGTAAGGAACAGCAAATGCAGATAGCTGAGCTCAGCTGCCTCTGATGCTGTAAGGACTCTGGGCAGCTACCTCTTTACACTGGAATCACTGGTGAAATAGGGGTGTTCACAGCAACATTTTATAAATATTACTGTTGCCTACTCATGCTCAGAATGAAGGGCATATGTGACAGAACTGTTCTTGATGGCTTGATTTGGGATTTGCAGAGAGCCAAATGCTCTGTTCCCTGTCCTGAGCCTTGTGTCCTTTTCCTGCTGGTACAGTACTTCACTGCTATTCGTTCTCTTCTTACTATCTCCTTGGTGATAATGTGTTTCACAGTGTACGATTGCATCTCAGTTTTGCCATTCAGGAGAATAAGCCATCTACTTTTACTGCTTTTGTTCCTGCCTCACTGATCATCTCCCTGTGGCTTCTCAGGAAGTCTCCCAAACTCTGTATTGCTTTGCAGCATTAGATGGCTTTATTCTCCTGCTCTTTTACACTTTCAGTCCACTTTGAGAACAGGTGTTTAATAAAGGAAACTTAATCTTGTAATTTCTTTAAACCGCTTGTACAGAATCAAATTCTTAGTGCAATTAGGTGATTCCTTTGGGAAGACTGAGAAACAGGTCTTGATTTTTACAACTACAATGCACTGCATCAAGAAAAGGGAAACAGCTTCCTGCCAGTCATGTTGTATGTGGCATTTAAGAGCATGGTGGTTTCCCATTCTTATAAAAAATGCTTTCAAAAATTAATATGTATAGATAAGATTTTAAGATACTGTTGTTACTCTTTTGAATTTTAACCACTTAGAGGGAAATTTCTGGTTGTGAATACAATAAGAAATAGGTGGATTAGCCAAGTGATCAGTATCACCCCATAGAGGAGCAGTTTTGAAGAAAACGTAGAGGAGAAGGGTGGAAATGGCAAAGCCATCCAAGAATACTTTAATGCCTGAGGCACACCGAACTACACAATGGGATATTTAAAGCAGAAGTTCAGAGTGAAAAATATGCATATCCTCACAGTCCCTTTTGCAGCAGTTTTGGTAAATTTTGAGTTAGTGGCTGCCATATTTTTTTCAGTAGGAGAGTCAACACTCAATTTCCAAGCCTTTTGAGCAGGATGAAGACAACTTGCCTGCCAGACTGTGGACTTGGAGGAAGAAGGTGAAATAACAGTCATGGTTATAACAGATGTGGCAGCTGAGCTGGATTTCAAGGGCAAAAAGATTAAAACATTAGCAGTCACAAACTGTTGTGTCAAGAGCTATGAAATGACAGGGCATCTAAACATACAGATTTTTCTGTTTTGTTTTGCTGCATTAACTTAGTAATACTCTTCTTTCTTTCTACATGTCTGCAAATGTTTTGGGGGCAACATGGAAAATACATAGGCAATTGCCTCCTCCAGAGTACTCAAAGCTAGAGAGGATAGTGTGTATGTTTGTGAATATACATATATATACATATATGAAAGAGAAGAAGATATGAATTAGAAATGCTGAGGTCTAATATACTGCTCCAATACATTAGTGGGTCTTTAAAGAAGATTATTTTTCTTAAATGATTGACTGGCTGAGATGATTTATACTTTTTTTTGTGTTGACAGTTTTCATTTAGAGACCAGAAGTTCTTAGTGGGTAGTAGATGTGCCACTAGTAGTGTTATTCAAAACAGTATGCCTTGGAAGCTTTTAAACAAAGGCCACCACTACAAGAAAAAAATCCCCGATTTAATTTTAAACAGCAGATGTGACCTTGTGGCAGAAAAGCCTGAGAAGGAAGGGGAAAGAAAAGCGATTCTTCTGGCTGCTCTGAGCTGTCATAATGAACAGTGTTGATTGTTGACTGAGAGAAGTCTTGTGTCTGGTGTCTGTGCAGATAGATGCTCAATTTTCATCTGCAGCACAGCTGACTGGCTTTCTGACAAGCTTGGCTTTGGGGTGATTCCAGTTGTCATGTGGATTTGGTGTAGAAAGAGGGAGGCCATGCTTGCACTAGGAGTTAAGCACTCCCCTACACAGTGCAGTGTAGGTTTTCAGCTCCATTTGCTGTCACTGTAGTAAATCCATTTCTGATTATGTGCTAAAGCCAGACAGATTAACTGCCAAGTTGAACTTGTGAAGTTGCGTGTGTGTTGCCAGAGTCCCTCCTGCTGGAAAAGGCAGATCTATATAACATGTAGACTTAGAACAGTTGAAAATTCATCCTAACATTGTTGCTTTGATGTCAGTTTGAAAGCAAAAGAACCATGTTTGCTTTTGATTACCATGTTTAAAGGATGCTGTCCCAGCAGTGTAATAAATGAGAATTGGATCTGGGACTTCGTTTCAGTAAAAGACAGTGTTCTTCCAGATGCTTTTTAATTGAATCTTCCTGTGAAAACGGGCTCAACTTCAAATTCAATAACATGCAGTTCAAGGGTTTAAGGCTGAAAAAGACAGAGGAATGCAACAGATGCTGCATAGTTTTGATACTTCTTATGTCGGAGGATACTGATACTTTAAGCTTGTGTTCTCTATTCTGATTCACTGTATAAACAAGAACAGCATGAACCTCAGTGTATAACCTTGACACGACTGGATCTTTACTTTATAGGTCACTAACAGTTTGTCCAAATTGCAAAAACTGTGTGTTGGGAAACAGAAGAAGTATTTGCATCAATAAAATATTTAATTTCCTTTAACAAAAGCTGTTTTGTGCCTTGGGCTTTTTATTTTTAAGAAACTGAACTTCAGTTCTTGATTCATTGTACTCTAGCTGAGAATCACGGAGAGCCTCACAGTTAGATTTGACAGGATAATAGTCAAAGCTATCAATGCAGATCTGCCATGAACCAAAATCCATCATTAATATGTGTTGTTTTAATGGGATTTCCAATGTGGCCCTGCCAAGAGTTTGAGTTTGGACTGATTGACCTTCAGAGATCCCTTCCAACCTGAATGATTCTGTTGTTGGTTGTAAAGTAGGGTAGTATAAAACCCATAAAACTCAACAGTATTACCTATTGGTAAGATACATCTTCCTGAAACAATTCAACTGGCCTAAGGCCTTTGCAAAGATACTCAGGGAACAGGCTACTGGCAGTCTGAACTGTTTTGGTAATTTGCTTTCCACTTTTCTTCTTTCTGGCCATTTTTCTTCTATGTGCCAGATGTGCTTTCTGTATATCATCAGAAATATGTGCTGGATGCACATCCAGTCACACGCATGGACAGAGAGACTCCAAGAGTTCTCTCTACTGGCAGCTCTCTGCTGATCTTGTCACCTTGGTGGATGGCAACAGAAATGGTCTGGTGATTGAGGCATCGCTGGGCATGTGTTAATAGGAAGGCTGCAAAGCTTGAGTGATTCCGTAAGAGGCTGTTTGGCCTGTCTGGGATGGAAGATTGAGCATCAAAGGGTAATAATGATACCTGATGGATTGACATTGTTGCATTGTCTAAAATCAGTCTGTCTAGATTCACCTTCGTAATTGAATATTTTACTCTAAGGAAACTTTGAATAAGCCCAGTAGTATTAGTTTTAAACCTTTTTCAGGGATAAAATAAAGCATTCATAAAAAGGAGATAGGTGTTATTTCAGTCAGTCGCTTCTTATTTTGTCAATTAGTGAGATTTGGGAACTGCAGTTTTCAATGACATGCCCTCCAGCATCTTTCTGTTGAGTTGTATGTGTGTCCATATGTTTTATTTTTCTGGACATATTGATTCTTATGTGATGATTCAGTATGTGGGCTGCAGTTTCTCCCTGACATATTCTAGCTGAACACACTCCATATGCAGAGGAAAACTGGCCAAGTGTGGAAAGAAGGGGGTTGTGCTTTTTTTGTTGCAATTACGAAAAGAGGAATGGAGGCTGGATGATAAAATACCTTTTCCTGCTCCAAATGATTATCTGAATAAACCATGGGAGATCGAGGTTTTGTAAAAAAACATAGCAAGGAGGGGAAAGAACTAGAAATTTGCAACTGCAGATTGAATTTTCTTTGAGAAATTCCACCTCAGGAAGAAGCTGACTGGCACATTAACAAGAGCCAGAAAGCAGAACTGTTTTATGATTCATTGTCCCAAAGACAGAAGCAAGTACATTTTGAGGCCATATGCCTGGAAGGAGGCTGGCCTCAGGATGAATTAATTGAAACAATTCTGTCCTCCCTGTTCCAGAGTGCAGTTCATGCTGAGAGAGACTGATAAATTTCTCATTAGGAAATGCTTGTTGAAAATGTGATCTATTCTCTGTGTTGTCACACTGCCTTTCTGATTTGGAATAAATTACATAGACTGTGTTCCTTTCAGCCAGCGTGCAGAGATAAGAGAATGCACGGGTGAATCTTGTGTCCATTCTGTCATTATGTGTGCCAGGAAAAATAGCCCCAAACTAAATATATAAGCAGAAAATTGTTTTAAGAGAAATGTCCCCTTTTAACACTTTGATGTCAAACTGGGGAGTGAATAGTTAAATGCAATGCCACCATATAGCCACATGAAGGATAATACTCAGTTTCTGATGTTCTTTGTTTTGGAAATGAGGCTTGCAATTATGTACTTGCAGTTTTTACTGGCTTACCTATCCCTGTAGGTTATCCCTTTTGTAATTGCTTCTCTGTTTCTATGGATAAACTTATTTTTACTTAACAGAGCTTTTAACTGATGATCACTGTTCTTTATTGTTCTAGTCTTCTGCCCATCCTTTAATGAAAAGTAGTGCAATTATAATTTTAATTAGACTGAGGAATGTTCTTATGTTCTGAACACTGCCTATTACTGTTATGTTCTATGGCAAAAAACGATGGGGACTTGTTTGGATCATTCACAGATACAAGCTTTATTTTGCTGTTGAATGGCTTGGTTCAAGGTAAAGAGTCAAGTTAAACTAATTATTATAATAGACTGTGTTAGAAGACCTGGAGTTTTAAACCAGCAGTTTGAGAGATGGAGAATCCAAAGAAAATCTGTTGTGATTTTTCTAAGAAAAAGATACTGGAATGCAGTCTCCTCAGACCTCATTTCATAGAATCACAGAATTATTGACAGAGATTTGAGGTAAGCTTGTGTCCTTTTACATTTCAACCAAGAAACATACAGTGTGTCTGGAGATACTACCTTGGCCAGGGAATATGGAAATTTCTTTGGTAACTGAAGAAAAAGCATAATGGTTTACTTAAGAGGGGAAAAGAAAACAACCTTTCTTTCCCCTTTTAGGTCGTTGTCTCTCTCTTACCATGGCGGAGTGATGTAAAGCACATATATTTAAATGTAAGGGAAAACACCTCTTTTAAAAGTATAATAAATGGCCATGCAAAGCTATTATGTATGTCTTTCTCCCAGATGATGGACTGTGTATTAGCAGGTAAAGAGTATGAAGCTTTTGTTACTGTGGTATATTTCGTACCATTTACACCAATGTACAAAAGAAAACCCTTGCAGTCCATAATTAATTTAATATTTATAGAGAAATTGCTAACTTGCCTTAGAGAAGGGTTGCAGTTTCATGTCTTATTTAGCCAAATTCTAAATGTGTTAGAAAAATAAGTATATCCGTTCCTGAATAACTCTGAGATTACTATCATTGCCTGCCTGATTGGAGAGACTGATTTTGGTAAAGAATTGGATTTAATCTGCAGGTCTCTTGCTCAGCTGTGAAGAGGCCAGGAAAAACAGCTGGAAAAATGTTGATGTTGGCCATGAGTTTACATAAATAACAACTTGCTTGCTTTCAGATGCATACTCAGGGTGGTATTACAATGTGGACTTGGGTCTGCGGAAGATCCGGTTTTGTTTCCAAATTCTGCCACTGAGAGATGGCACATGGTTTCTACATGCTTCAGATTCCCTCTCTCTAAACCAAGGGTGTTCTTGGCTTGGGAGTTTTCAAAGCACTATAGGATAGTAGTGTTTTGCTGTTAAGGTCTTTTATGGCTGAGCCTGGAGGGCCCTTAGTTCAAGTCTCCTGCTCGGGTCCTTGGGCTGCTAAGCTTCATGCTTCTGTCAGAAAGCTTTAGACCTCAAAGAACAAATGGTATTCTTGGCATACATACAAGCAGCTATTTGGCTTTTGTGTTCAAACCTTCTGTTTAATTTCAATTAACTTAATTAATTTAATTTAGACATCACAATCTCTGGTTTGCCTGTGAAAACTATTTGCCAGGTACAGAAAGCTGGGGCAGCGTCTCGCTGAGATGACTTTATGGTGAAATGGATTCGAAAGTCCAAGGCCTTTGGTCAGTGAAGCAGCCCATGGCCCGTGTTTACCCACCATAGTGGTGGTAACCAGTGTCTGCACTGGTGTCAAAGGAGTACATGAAATACCCAGTGAAAATAGGCTGTGTCTTGCAGAAGGTCTTCGGCTGGCTAAAGCAAGCAGTAGTTGAGGAGGGAGTAAATAAAGCTCTTGCAGACCACATGCTGTCACAACCTTTCCCCTCCCCCCACACCCCCCTTTTTTTTTTTATTGGCCATATGTTTTGGTAGTCTAAGTATGTGTCAGCGGTAATCCAGGCTCTGTGCTTTTAAAGCATGATTACCCAGTTTGTTGCTGAAGTGAGACATTTTCTTCCCCATTTAATTAATTTCTCTGAGGGTTGTAATCATAAACCTTTTTTTTTAAATTTATCACTGACTACTCTTTGTGTGGCTAAATGTAACTCCCATCTCTTTTTGCTGGCTGCTGGTCTGTTCCCGGTTTATATGATGGGGGGGTCACACAAACCGGTTTGTTCCCTGGATGCTAATCTGAATTTCAGAGGCGCTGTCCTTCACCCCCGGGCTCTGCTCCCCTCCCCCTACTCCCTGATCTCTGCAAACAGCCTCTTCGGGTCTCTTTCTCCCTTCCATCCCACCCCCCCGCTCCAGCCCTTCTTTCCTCCGCTGGCTCACCAGAATAGTAAATGTTGATTATCCTTTCCTACTCATCCCATACCCCGATTCTCACTTAGGGTGTTTGATGTACTAGACAATTAATGCTCCTAAAATTCAAATGGTTTAAAAGCCTGCTGGTCTGTGTGTTGTGTTAAAGATACCGTGGTGCTTTTTTTGGGAATTAAATTTTATGGATTTTCATGGGTTAAAGCAGGTACAGGGTTTTCTGATGAGTTTTTAAAAAAAGGTGGTGACCTTTTGTCAGGGTGTGATGAGGGTCATCTTTGTTTTATATAAAACAGTGGTTAGGAACTCCCCTCTTTAGGGAGTAATTTCTCAGGTCACCTTGGCGGAACAAGGAGGGGTTATTAACCAGCATCTGATCCCTGCTTGTAGCCCATCTTCAGGGTAGTTCTCATAGCTTGGATACAGTTAACCTCCTTCTTGCCTTAAAAAAATGAAACATGGCTAGTGGGCATGCAGAAAGGCGTTGTCCTTGCACAGAATAAACCCTCCTACCTGATATGTGGAGAATAAACAAACCCACAAACCTACCGCCCTAGTAGATTGAAATGTATGTGTGTCGGGGAGGAGGGGAATAACACGTAGGAAAAGATTTATGCCTTCCTTTGGGCTGTTGCTTGGTAACAGAAAATGCCTCTTAAGCCTATTTTTGGAGAGGGGAGGGGTGAAACTTGATTCAGTGACCATCTGTCCCAAGCTGGTTGATTTCCTGTTGAGCTCTCCTTTGTTTCTGTCAAACAATTGATTCTTACCCTTTACAGATAAGAATACTGTTGGTGACATTGCCCTGAATCAGCAGGTTGCCTTGTGGCAACCACAAAACAGACCTATTAATTTTAATAATTTTTTTTAATGCTTAAGGGATTTTGTTTTTTCGGAGGCTATTGACTGTGTTTTTACTGGGATTTATTTATCTGTGTTGTGGTTTTGGTTTTTAGGTTTTTAGGTCTTTGGGAATGCCTGCAGTACAGTAGGCAAGTGTAATAAATGTAATTGAAACATTCTTATAGAAGATGTAATAAGCTGTTTTTTCACTCTGAAGTTGTTGGGGAAAAGCAGCCATGGTTTTGGGCCCATTAAACCTTTTGTCAGTGGGGGGGAGCAGAAGTTAATTGAAGTCACTATTGAAGAAGTCCCCACTGTTTCTGTGAAAACAAAACCCAGATTCTTAATTGCAAATGGAATATTTGCTATTGTTCTTGCTTAATTGTCAGAAAATTATTCTCTGTTTGACTACCTCTTGATGTTTGCTCAGTAGTAGCATGCTGGATAGATTTGAACTCGAGTTATTTTTAAGTCATCTGTTTTATTTATATTGCAGAAGCCCATTTTTTTCCTTTATTTTTATGCATGCAGGGTACAAGGCCCATGCATATGCCAGTGTGTGTGTGTACTCTGTAGCTGCGATTATTTAAAAGCATTCCAACGCCGTTTTCTTCCCTGCCCTGAATTTCAGCATTCAGAGAAGCATTTCATAGTTCCAGGTATCTGCTGAAGGGGAACTAAGGCATGTGTGACACAAAGAGACAGGTAACATATGCAAAGAAAACTAGTGACGTCCCCCAGTGCAGTAGGAAAATGATAGTCACTGTTATTTCCTTCAGTCATTGAAACTCTTTCCTGGAGTATTTCTGTGATGTTGTGTTACAGAGGAGGGTGAGAAGGAAAGACTTTCAATACAAATGTCTTGGCATCTTACAGGTCTTTGCTTATTTGAGTTTAGTCTACTTGTCACTCAGTAGATGAAATTTGGAGGTAATTCCCAAAGGTCACTTCACAGACTTGGAGGTGTTAGAAAAGTTGATTTCCCTTTCTCTTCTATTTTTCCCACATGCTTTCCAGATTGCTTTCCACAGGTAGGAGACCTGTTGTCTGCAGCTTTCAGCATGGTCCTGGATGCATGTGGATTCAGCTCTTTTTGAAGCCAATGGCAATATGCCTACTGAACAGTGATTTAGTGAGTGTTGGGTCAGGGATACTTGTGAGATTTCCTTCCTTTCAAAAGAAAGTTGCATCTGTGATTTGGCTCAGTAGGAGAGGTTCATATCAAACCATGTGAATGAGCCTGTGGCTTGTGGTCCATCAGCCCGTGGCTCCTTGTTGGTTGCCCATTTCCTCACCTCAGTCTCAGCCTTTCCCCCTATTTTGCTGCTGTTTGTTTGGAGCATGCTGGGATCTGGCAGAATAACAACGTAGTTTTCCAGGTTACTTTTCAGCTGGATGAATTCCTTGATCCAGTTTACCTGCTAAGTGGCATGCCAAGCTTGACTGGTGCAGTGTAATATAATAGGGTGGAAGTGATCAGTACTGAGTAGATTTATTTTACTTTTTCACAAACCACTAGTGCCAAATGTACTGTGAAGTGTTTTTAAACATGCATTTTCTTTTAGGTTGAGAAATCCTACTTTTGGATTTTACACTGGACAGATGTAAAATTAATTGAACACGCGTATGTGCTGCTTTTTGCCAGTTTTTTGTTAGAAAGTGATAGGTACCACCAACATACCTTCTGGGTATTTTCAGTCTGTCTTGAAATTATACTGAGATCAAAAAAATCATTTGTAGAACTAGTGCCAACTAGGTCAGTGTTGACCTGAGATTTTAAACTTGGCAGTGAAGGAGCTGTTCTGAATTGTTTTAAGAACATTAAATTTTGTTTCTTCCTGCAGAATTATTTTTGTGAAGGGAAAAAAAAAACATGGAAATTTTATTTCAGGCTTGAAATAAATGAAAAATGAATCCCTGTTCTAGATATTTGGAATATATTTCTTGTGTCTGACCTAGAGAAGATGATGAGTGGTTGTTCTTATCCAGGTTTTCTCAGAGCCCTTCAAAGAGCATTACTAAGCTGTATGACTCAAATTGTAGGGAACTGACAAAAAGTCCAGTTCTTCTGGCATCTGGGGCAAGCAGCTGAGTCCATGACCTGTGCAGATGACACAGCAGTTAGAACACAGTCCTGCACTTGTCTTTGTGCTTTCTCTGCCTGGGTTGTACTGCATTTCTCCCCTTAGAACAGATCTGATGTGCCCTTTGTTCCCAGATACGAGCATCTCCAGGTCTGCCAGTCAGAAGGCACAGCATCTGTGGCTTACCCTACAGCCAGGAGGGCAGTAATTCTAGAAGGGGAAGTTGGTAGAAGACTGGCATCTGCTTGCATTCACCTTCTCATGTTGCTTTTGCAAAGATGGAATTATTTATGTACATTTTTTTCCCATCTGAATGCAGCCAACCGGAGTGTGAAGAACTGCTATTCAATGTCAGGGTGTTTGGCAGGGGTTTTCTTTTGGGAAGGGGAGCACAGAGGAAGGGTCATGATGAGCTGTTTCTCCATGCTCAGTGAGTTCATCTGTGTGCCTCAGGTATTATGTCATTGTCATGTCAATGTCCCTATTGCAGTTCTGACTCAGCAGCCATTTACAGAACTGACAGCAGTGCCATCCTTAGTACAAGTTTGAGAAATCTTCCTCTCTTGTGAGAAAAAGGCCTATTTGTGGTTTGGAGTACAGAGTTTGGGCACTGTAGCAATGACTTTATGCTGTAAGGATAAGAATGATGCGAACCTTTCTTCCCCAGCCAAAATCCCCAACTCCAAAACCACGTGCATCAAAGATGCAAGTGCCAGGTTTCCCTTCCAGGAAAGTATGGCCGTCAGCACCACTGATAGACTTTTCAGGGAGGAAGCAACAAAGAAAAGGCTTTTAGAGAGCCTTTTGTTTCCAGCAAATAGCTATCTGAAGCTACAGAATTGAAACTTAACTCCATGTTCTTCAATGGAGTTACTTCCTAGTCTACCATAGCCTTGTACTGTGTTAGAAGTTACTGCTTAGGTGAATACTCACCTTTAAGAGAACTCCAGGCCTTGGGCATACTGGACTGTGCTCATCCTCTAATCTTTGCTTAATGTTCTGAGGCCTAAGCTAATGTCTCAAAACCTACCTTCTTATATTTCTGAATAAAATGTGCTCTTCTGTAACCTGCTGGCTCAATGTTCTTACAAGTGTGCTTTCCTTTGTAGAGATGAACCCATTTCCCACTCAGGAGTGGGGAATAGCCACTGCCATATATATCTAAAAAACATGTGAGTGGATCAGAAGGTATTCTTCCATACATAATAACTGATTTGATTTAATCTAGATCTTATTTTTGATTTAACTGGTAAGGTGCAGTTGCCTGGAGATACACTGCTGTTTTGCTCTACCAGCAGTGCTTTGAAAGTGTAACTTTGGTGTTTACTAATAATGTTTAACATGATCCAGACATTTCATATAATGTAGTGTAAAACCAGAGAATCTGGACTATTGCATGTTAAACAAGTGTTGCCTCTCTCTGGTACTGCTTTATATATGTGGGTAAAGGACTGCAAATAAGTGGAGGATGTAACTCTTACATGTGTCAATGTTATCCTGGAATGGCAGTTTCTGTGAATGGATAAGAAATACCTTATCAGTTGAAAGAGAAGTGAACCAACGTAAGGCAAGGCCAGTGTCTCTGAACTACTGTTACTCTTCAGGCTTTTTGATGCAAAGGTTTTTGTCGTCACATGATGGCCAAATAGATC
>WBNO01010664.1:85558-154681 GCA_013400575.1 Peucedramus taeniatus
TCGCTGAGCAAAGATATGTTCATTCTTTCCCCACCCTTGTTCTCATGAGGTTGAGTTTCTTGCTCATTTTTCCAATGATTTTGCCTGGAGGTTTTTTCAGATTGTTTTCCTAAGTGACTAGATAGCAGCAAAGAGTAAGGGGACAGGACAGAACTAAAATTAAAGCAGCTAAAGCCAGCAGCTGGGAGATCTTTGTTCTGTTCACCACAAGCTTCCCAACAGACATTGGTGGGGGTAGGGGCATGGATCCCAATTCTTTATCTTCTTAATTTTCTTTTCCCCCTTCATGAGTAAAATGGAATTAAAGTGTTAGTTAAATGAGCAGCTAAATTCTTCTTAGTGTTGGTGTTGAATTAACATACTCCGTAAAGCCTGTAATAAACTGTGGGCTTACAGAAATATCCTGGAAGGATGTGCTGACTTCTTTTTTTTTCCTTGCAGTACATTTGTTTAAAGTGAATTATCTGAATACCATGAAAGTGGGTCTTTGTTTTACTCTTCTTTTTGGAATGCAATTTATTAGTGATATCCAGAGGGGTCAGCAGCATAAATAATGTTTGTTTCGAGTTGTGTTGGGTGCAAAGGAGGGGGGTTCACAGTGAAGAGCTGTTTTGTTTGGTGTGGCTGATGAGGAGTGAGACTGGAATTGCTCATAGCTGTCATTCAGGTTTTGTTTCAAAGTCCAGGGACCTACTGGGAAAAACAAAAAGCTAATGAAAGCTGACTGTATTTCAACCCAAACCCTGTGGAATCCAAAATGATGTCCTGACACTGCGTGTATTCTTATTCTCCTGCATTCCCATGGTTACTAAGGTAACAGGTTTTTAGAGGCTTTACATCTTCATTGTCAAGTATTTGCTACACTTATTGTTGCTGTTTGCAGATTAGGGCAATTTAAACAATGCCTTTTGAAATGGCAACCAAAAAAATACAAAAAGAAATATAGCAGAAATAGATGTAATGAATCAATTACCTTCCCTTGTGTAAATTTTCAGTGCTATATCTCAGAAGCTACGCACAAAATGTCACACTGGTTTAGTGTAGGGATTTTAGGCAGAGGAAAAGGCTTTTTTCAAAGCATGTTAATTACAGAACTCCGAATACAGATGTGAGGAGTACCAAATGTGACTTAGTGCCTTTTTTGACCACAGAACTGTGCAGAAACTGAAATTTGTGTTAGTGTCAGGGTGTTGTCTCTCTACTTACAGTACCTCTGAGACAGTGACCCGAATCTTGTAAATTGTGTTATGTACATCTGCATCTGTGAAATGATACTTAAAAATTAGGCAGCTGGGAAAAAAAATTACTTTTTTTCTAACAAAGCTTAACTATAGGCAGAACTCTTGTACTTGAACACGCTTTATTGATGCTCCTCTGTCCATTTAGATCAAGCAGAAATATGCTCGTTCACATCTTCACTTTAGAAATGGATTATAGATGAGATGGTCAGGCTTGTAAGTGTATCTCCAAGAATACTGTATTTTAATTCACTTAGCACCTGCTAATTTCTTGAAAATTAGTGCATTGCTGCAGCAAAAATCTTCAGCATCTGTGCTAGGAGAACTATTTTTTAAAAAAATTAGTGAAAATAGTGAGGTCTTTACATCATGATTTGTGCTGTGCAGCTGAGGTATGGTACATAATGATTCCACTTTGCCTGACAGAAATAAAATGTTTCTAGTTAAGAAGAATCCTGCTAGACAGAGGAAATACAGATTCTGTTCTCCCTGAGTGTCCTTGAAATGAGTCTTTTGCCATGGACTCAAGAGCCCTTTTGGACAAACCCATGCAGTGGGTGAGATCCCCGTGCTGCTGAAGTGAATCACCACCAGTGTCCGTGCTGTCTTCATCTGGGCAAGACTCAGAGTATGCCCTTAGACCACTTTTTTAATAAAGGTGGGTTATATGAAACAACTTTATTGCTGCTTATTTGCAGCTAAATATAGTTTATTTGGAAGCATAAGTGGTGGTGGTGGGGGGCCCTGCTGAGCACCATTTTATTAGGGTTTTGCAGATGCTGCTGATGGTGGTTTGTGCTCAGACAGGCATATGTCTGGTCTCAACCATCTCTACCCCCAATATCAGCAAGAGGTAACTTTCTTGAGGTAGACAAGACTTAGGAGTCTAGTGTTCAGGTAAGTACAGAGCAGATTACCCCAGAAAAAGGGAGGTGACAGATGGGTGGCTGACGCCAGAGGGGTGAAGCCGAATGCAGACTGAATTAGTCCCTGCAACCAAGGACAGAAGGTGCTTGGCACGCAGCTCTCACAAGTTATCATTTTAAAGTGTTTGTAGGGAAGCCTTTAATTTGATTAGCTCATTTCCTTAATAGTTTTGTACTTGTGATTGTTACATGGCCCTGGACAAAGGTGTGATTTAACATCAAAAGGGCTGTTAACATTTAGCTTTATAAAAAGCCATTTTTATATTACAATATTTAAATTTTTCTGGCACTTACAAAAAGCTGAATTAATGAATGTATATGTATGTATGAAAATAGGTATACTTTTGTGAGACTACTGAAGGAAAAGTCATCTTCCTTCCATCTCCCAAATATGTATAATGCGTAAGAGAAATAAGGTGCGCAACTCAAAAAATTAAGTGGTGCAACTTATAATTACAAATGTCTATTAATTTATTTATTTTGTTTTTATGGTTTTTTAAACTTGTTTAAACCTGTTGTTATACTTTCAGCACTTCTTTAAGTTTTTTGAAAGTTGTAGAACAAGAGGGGAAAACAAATTTATTATTAGTGCTTTGTGAAGCTTTTGAGATTCAAAGCTACCAGTATTCAATGTGTATCAGTTGTAAGCTTACTAGGAAGGCTTGTAAATTCCTTAGTTAGAAAAAAAAAAGTCACTGAAGTGTAAGGTTTTTAAGGACAGACTTGAATGCAGAAAGGTCCACAACAATTTGTTTTTTAAAAAATAAATAAAATAGAAAATCATACTGCTGTTTGCCAAACTTGGGATAATCATTGAAAACTAATGTGGTAGGAGACTGTAGCACCTTCTGGCAGAATTTTTCCATCCTGTGGTAAGTATCTTCCTTCCCTGCTGGAACAGGGATGAGCAACCACCCACCTCTGATGTATGGAGCATTTCAGGGGAGTTTGGAGTCTGCTCCCTCCACTTTGGGGAGTAGGGAAGATATCAGGGTGCTTTGTTTGTGCTTTGGAATTTCAAATCTAGCCAAATATCATTTAAAAGCATTTGTACAGGCCTCAAAGGATCCTTCCACTTTGATAATGAAAATCAACCTTGCTCCTTCCTTCTTTTGGTCCCCCATCCAAAAGGCAGGAGCAAGTCTTGCACAAAAACATGTTTTTCAACCCATTTTTTTTCATCAGTGCTACCTCTTCATTTTTTTAAAGCATGATTTTTATCTCTTTTTGGTCAACTTTTTAGATTCCACTTCTAATTCCTGTTGAAAACTTCTCTTTCATGATAATCTTAAGAAAGGTTTCTGTTGGGTAGGCTCCTTTCTCTTCAAAATAATTATTTCAGACAAACTGAAAGATGTTAATAAAATTATATGAAACTTAAACTATAATGAGTCATTAGGTACATGTCCTTCCCTTCAACGTGCTGGTCACTGATTAGATTCTAGGAGATTCTACTGGGTGCTTCATAAGTAGGAGTGCCAGTCTTGACAGTGAATCAGAGTTTGGCAACCTTGATTGAACTTTTTTTTTAAAGCAATGCATTTGTTGGTGGTTTTTTTTTTGGTTGGTTTTTTTTTTTGGTTTTTTTTTTTTTTTTTTTTTTTTTTTTTTTTTTTTTTTTTTTTTTAAAAAAATTTTTTTTTTGGGGTTTTTTTTTTTGTTTGTTTTTTTTTTTTGTTTTTTTTTTTTTTTTTTTTTTTTTTTTGTTTTTTTTTGTTTGGTTTTGTTTTGTTTGTTTGTTTGTTTGTTTTTTAGTTTGGGTGTTTTTAAAATGGAAGATATTTGAATGCTCTTATTTTTAAATAGCAGCCAGAAGAATTTACTTCTTGCTTACCTCTAGATCTTTCAACAGTAAGTTATTACCCTTCAGTGAGGAAAAGGGTATTTACCTCAATAAGAACCAACTGTGGTTGAGCACCAGCAAAAACAGGAGAGGTTTCTTTTTCTGTATGGTTTGGCTGTTAAAAGCAAATTGAAGTTAAACCCTGAGTTGACTTAGCTGTTTGCTTTCTTACATATGGCATGCATTTCTGCAGTTGTCTTAAAAGATTTTGAAGACCAAAAGTGTGGGTAAAACCAACAAGATGAATTAGTTTCTGGAATTTTTAGTGTGCTTCTGGCTTAAACAAGAGAATGACTTTTATTCTTTTTGGATAAAAACAACTTAATGCTTTAGCAGACATATAATTTCTAGACTAATAGCATAGTATGAAGTGTAAATGAGTTATGAATTTGCATTACCTGCAGAAGGTGCAAATTTTGCTCTCCTGAGCCATTAGGCAGCCTACCAGTTTATTCCCATTGACAGTGATGGCTGATGAAGAGGCACAGGCATTGCAGGATCAAGCTATAAATTTAATTTCTGGCACACTGGAAGCTCTTCAAAGTGTCTTTTGTTGGCAAAGAAAATTCTTACAATGTAAATAAGTATTGTATCTTGGAGCCCATATCGAAGAGAGATGGAATGAAATGTAAGAATATTATTTGGATTTTGATGAAGTAGTTTTCTCTGGGAGAACAGAACACAGAAGTAATTCAAGAACCCTTTTAAGGCTGCAAGATTTAACTACTTTATATCTTTTTCAAGCAGCCTGTGCTGAACACCATTTGCTATATAAGAAACACTTAATAAGTTGGGGGGTTCTCCTCAATAACCGCATAAAAGAGAGACCGATAAAAAGCAGTACAAACCTATTCTTTTCTCATCCTCTTTTTTTCCTATAAACTGACTTTATGGATTTTCCACACAAAATTTTTAAAGAATGTCCCATTTTTGACATGGCAGCTCTCAAATCTGTGTGGAAAAGCTGTTGGTCATGCACTAGAGCTAAAGTAAATTATTCACTGAGTAACCTCTTCATCTGACACTTAGTGTTATAATAGAAAAATTATTATCTCATCTCATTTATTCAGACTATCACTGAATGTATCCAGTGATAATTAAATAGACAATTTTTGTAATATTTGCATTAGCCTATTAATCCTTTTCTTCATTAAGTGTATGGAGTTCTATAGCCTCTGGTTAGATAGGTATTGGTTGAATAACCTTATGGGAGGAAAGTTGGTTTTCAGCTCTGTTTCACAAAACTAAAGTACTCCTACGACCAAACAAGTACAAAAGATCAGTTGCAGCTAACTTTGGTTTGCAGCAAGGAAACCAGTGGAAACCAGAAGGCCAAGGGGGTTGTCTTCCATCTGTGCTGAAGATGCAAAGTCATGCTATCTGTAGGAAAAGAAAGATGACATTGCCCTTTAGCCTGGGTTTAATGTAGGTCACTTGGGTCACCAGATGACATGACTTTAATGGCCAAACTGCTTTTAACAATTGCCTTGGGCAGTGTTTAATTTCACTGATCTTTGCCAGCCTTCAGGAGAAGAGAGAGGAGAAATCCACCTTATCTTTTGGTTTCCATACAGTGATGATTTAATCCTCTTTTGTACTGAAATTTCTCTAATGAAACCTCTTGCCTAATACACACTTGTTAAAGTTGAACGCAGCACAGGTTTGTATGAAATTTCAGAATGAGTTGACAAAGAGGTTTGCTTGTGTTCTTGGGCTGTTCAGCTGCCATGTGCAGAATTCCTAGTCTGCTTAAGTTGACCTATGGGTTATTATTTCTCTTTCACATGCAATATCTTCCTTCTCACTGCAAACCACTGTAACAATCAATCATACTGTAATAACAGAAGAGGAAGGATAGAGCTGAATTCCAATTGTCCCACTGTTTTTCCATCCTGGTGATGTACTGGAGTAGCAGTTCAGGGAATATACAATGTTCTTGTTTGGAAACACCTCAGTATATTTCTTAGAAAGTGCATGGATGTGTGTCAGTTTTGTATAGATGCTCTGAAGGGGCTACTGCCCAGAATCAACGCCATTAACGTGCTAGCTTAATGGTCTGTAATGGTAGGGGGGAAAAGACAAAGAAAAGCAAATGTTGTGGCATTAGTGGGGAAAAAAAAGGAAACCAAAGCAAAAAATATTATTCTGCTATGCACATGAATCTTTAGGATACCTGCATCTTGAAGGTCATGTGCAATTTGTCTCCTTCCTCTTGCTTCTGTGATAACACATATTAAGATTGGAAAAAATACAGAGAAAGAAATAAGGTCGATCCAAGTGTAGAACAACTACTATTATGTAAGGAACAACTACATTGATTAGACTTCAGCCCTGCAAGTCAGACAGCTGAGGACCATAAAATACTGTGGGGCAGGAGGTGAGAGCTGTTCGTGTCTTCTGGAGGAAAAGAACTGAGGCGCATCAAATTAAATTAGCAGGGGCTGTGCTGAATGCAAACACAAGGTGATAATTTCCACTGTGAGGTGGGTTATCACACTCCTTTCTCAGGTCCCAGGCATGGTGCTTTCTAAAGCAGCTGGATAAATTTATGGTTCCTGTTAAATGGGCCTTGAGCTGCAGATCAGTGGAGGTTGGGAGAATATTTCAGATACTTACGACTGCAAGAACATCATGGAGTTTGTGTTATTCTCTGAGTATCTGCTGTTGGCCACTGTGTGACCTAGGGAAAGCAGCCTCTGGACTGATTTTTGGGTGTGTCTGCTTTTAGGTTGATATGACCACTCCATTGTTCTTCTTTGATTAGTGTGGGTCACTGTGTTGGGTGAGGTGGGCTGCAGAAAGTGTTCCAGGTCTGCTCTATGCCCACAGTGCATTTTCTGCAGGCAGTGAGCCAGATGAAAGCAGCATACTGGTGTCTTGTCTGCACCATGTTGGTTTTATAATAAAATTAACTATTAACAAGTAATTCCAGGAGTGCCAGAACTGAAGAAATGAGTTTCCTAAAGATTTGTCTCTTTTTTAATAAACTTGGATTTAAAATGTTTTCTGTATTTAGGATATGGTTAGGACCAGCCCTTTCAATGGCTTCCTGTTGTACTACCATTACCCAGTCAAATGTCCTGCTTAACTGGCTACATTTCCTCATGAATATTGAGAAACTGAAGTATTTTTCAGAGCTCTGTTCCTCTTTCATTTGCATGGAATTGTGGGTTTAAGAGGTGGTTGACAGAAAACATGTAATATGAGCCATGTTTCTCTTGGAAGCCAGGCAAACAGAAATAGTATGAAATAATTAAAAATAATAAAAATAAGCCAAATAATCCTTCATCTTGCCGCAAAGTAGTAATAATACTGTTGAAAAAGTCACATGAATATAAAAAATAAATTAATGTTAATCTTTCTAAAGTTTTGAGTGTAATACAGGTTAGTTCAGTGCTCACAGTTGTGCACCGGAGCAGTGGGGTATGAGTGTGACATCCTATTTTTCTTAGATTATTTAGTAACTGACACACGCTGTGTTCTTGCTGGTTGTTAGCAGCATGTGAATTATGAGGCCAAAGGGGTCTTCCTCATGACAATGGCTAATGTTTGCAGAAATGCAAAGGTCACGATCATGACTACTTTTTTTTAATGCCAACTGGATACCAATGACAATTACTGAACTAGACAGTTCTTTAAGGGTCAGTTTATTGACTTATCTTCCCTGCTTTGTGAGGGATGATGGAATCAAAGCAACTGCCTGGCTTCTGTTCTGATTTAAGTGAGTTTAGCCTAGTTTTCCTTCATATTCCCATGAAAAACAAGAGCAGCTGGTTTACTAGGTTTATTTTTCTGTGAGGTGCTACTTGATTAACAATATTATTATCATCTTTAAAAGAGAAAAGATAATAAACTTCTTAAAACATATTTTATGTTTTTGAGATAACTCTCTTTCCCTTCTAACCTCTAGTTTAAACTTTAATGGAGAAAAAAAATTGATTGTTTTGTACTTACAGATTGTAAGTGCCAATGGTGACTGTAGTGTACTTTTTAAAAATCAGTTTTTAAAACAGATTTGAATATTGACATCTTCGAGCTAAGCCCAGGACGTTCAAATAAAGCTCTTTACTTATCTATGGCTGAAAATATGTGAATGAATCATTTTGGTTTTCTAACAGACATAATGTGTCTGGAGGGAATTGCAGCTGTAGGACAAATGGCCATGGATTGTATCTTCTCTTTCCCAACTCAGATATTCAAAACTTAGTGTCCACGAGCTTAAAATTGATTCTGAATTAATTCCTCTGTAATGCAGTGACCTTACATCTGTGGGATGCTGGAAGTCAGCACTGCTGTGTGTTTAGTTACCCCTTACAGTGATTAAAAATTGGAAGTGGAGACATGAAGGCTATTAATTGTTACTTTGAAAACCATCCTTTCCAATTACTGCACTGAGTGATTTCTGGAGCAGTAAAATACTAGACTAGTATTTTGAGAGAGGGCAGGTCACACATCAGGAAGTTGAGTCACAGTTGGAGTGGACACAGTGCTAGGAAGTATCCTTCTTAATAGCCTGGGAAGACAAGCAGTATTAGATGACCTAATCTTTTTCCTGTGAAATTTTTGCTCTTGTGACTTTATTTCCCTGGTTGCCAAGACTAAATGTGGAGGTCACCTGTTTTCTTTTTTTTTTTTTTTTTCTTTCTCTGTACACAGGAAAATTTCATCAATTTACCGCTGGTTAGTTTGAACCTTGCCTGAATTTGTGGCCTTCTGATGCAGGTATGGTAGGAGTATTGTAGGTGTGATACTAGGACTTAATTTTATCAGTTTACAAAAGTGTTGATTAATTACTAAAAAGAGGACTTTAGCTTTATGATAAGAATCTTTGTCTCAAAAGAGGCTGGAAATTATGCAGTCAATGACTTCGTGTTTGGTAATAGCAAAGCCATATGAGTTTTGTCTGAAGTTAAAGAAGTTGGTCTAAAGCCAGATACATCAATGCAACAGTTGAGTGTAAGCTTAAAAGTTCTTGTTTGCGTCCCCTTGGGAGCTGGGGGCTGGTGGTGGCAAAATGAAGGTTAAAAGTCTTGCCAAGGTTAAACCAGCATTGAAGGAAGAGTAACTTTTAGAAACAAATGACAGGAAACAGCAAATACTTTTAGACAAATTATATTACTTTATTGTTTTAAGTAACTATAGGTGAAATTTATAATCTGCTGAGACTTGTAAGTGGTTTCTGTGACACAATTTAGTATCTTGGAGCTTTACCAGACTTCAGTCATTTGTGTGAAACTTTGGCTTATTGAACAGCTGTTGAAGACTACTTGTCGCTGGAACAATTGCTTTTCTTGCAGAAGGGAAGGGAAAATACTGTGAAAACCTTGTTCTTGATTGTTTGTTTTTTTTTTCTTTTTTTAATCCTTGCTGTCTAATTCCTTTGTACTTGGCAGGAGTAAATTTAATCTTGAGTTTGCATCTTTGCTGTCCCTTCAGAAATTAGCCAAAGCTATTTAAAAGTCAAAACTTCTAGTTTATTCATGCTCAGAAACTTGCTGGTGCTGCACTGCTAAAATTCCACCTCCCCTATGGTTCTGTTACAGCCTGCAGCTGTACAGCCTTTAGTTGTACCCCCTGATCCTTCCAGCCCCTCTGAAGATGACACACTGAAACTGAGGAGATTTTAAGGATGGCTGTTGTGTGTGTGTGTCTGTATGACTTTACTGGTTGGATTAAGCAGTGTGCAGGTGGAAGATGGTGAGAAAATAGAAATCATCATGGGGGGAGTAAACAAGGAGGCTGAGAAAGATAGGGAAGCTTGGAGGGAAGGATGTAGAACAAATTGAGGAGGAGATTGGACTGGTCATAATAGATTCTGAGGGCTTGGAAACTAAAGGGAAAGCACATGTTAAAAGAAGTCAAGATTGGCTGGATGAGGAGGAAATGTTCGGGAATCAGAAAGGGAAGTGAAGGGGTGTTGAAGGCAAAGCTGGGCAATAACACTGAGAATATGTTGACAAGGAACCTGAGAACTGCTGATATGGGGAGGAAGAAGTGTGCTGAAACTAAGTGTTTCTGACAAATTCGTATACAAATAGGCAATGTCGTTTGTAATGAGTCTTTGGATGATGGGAGAGAGTTGCTGAACTGGGGTAAAACTTTAGGAGTGGGATGAAACCCCTATGGAATGACAAGAACTGACACAGTGTGGCCTAGTAAACAGGATTCAGATTAGGGAAAGGGACTGGTCTGGAGTTTGACAAACCAATTGGGAGAGGAAACAGTAGGGTTATATCAGAATAATATGTTTCCACAGAAATTTATCCATTGTAGTATCTAAAAAAGGATCAAAATTTTTTGGTCACTTTTATGCTGTGTTTTGAGCTGACCCTGACAGGACGCTAGATACCCTCCAAAATCACTCTATCACTCCCTTCTTGAGCTGGATGAGGGAGACAAAATACAGCAAAAGGCTTGTGGATGGAGATAAGAAGAGATCACTCACCCATTACCAGCAAGGGCAAAATAGACTCGACTTGGGGAAATTAGTTTTAATTTATTACCAATGAAGTCATGGTAGGGTAACAAGAAGTAAACCCAACTCTTTAAGCACCTTTCCCCCACTCCTCCCCTGTTCCTGGGTTCAACATTATGGGTCCCTTCCCACTCAGAATATTCTGTGATATTTCTCTTCCTGCTCCCCCACAGCAGCACTATCAGTTCATCAAATGTTGTCTCTGCCATTCCTTCCTCCTCGCGGGGAGGACTTCACACACTCTTCCCCTTCTTCACCAGAGGGTCTCCTTTTCACAGGGTGCAGTCCTTCAGGAACAGACTTCTGCAGCCTATGTCCTTTATGGGGTCACATGTCCTCCAGAAAATCTTTTCCAGCCTGGGCATCTCTCTCCATGGGCTCACAGGTCCTGTCATGAGCCTGCGCCAGTGTGGGTTTCCCAAGGGGTCCCAGCCTCCTTTAAAACCCAGCAGGGTTTTGAGTCCTCCTTGGACTCCAGGTGGGTCTCTGCTCCACCATGGACCTCCATTGGCTGCAGGAGCACATCCTGTCTCACCATGGTCTGCACCACGGGCTGCAGGCGGTTCTTGGTTCCTGAGCTTGGACCACCTACTCCCTCTCCTTCTTCCATGACCTTGGTGTCTGCAGAGTTTTTTCACATATTCTCACCCTTCTTTCCAACTGCAGTTGCAGTAGCACATCAACTTTTCCCCCTTCTTAGCTCTATTATGCCAGAGGCATTACCATGATCACTGATGGGCTTTGCCTTCTTCTGCAGCATGTCCATCTTGGACTCTGCTGGCATTGGCTCTGTTGGACACAGGACTGGGAAACAGCTTTCTCATGGAAGTCATCCTTGTACCCTTCCACCACCATAACCTTTCCACACAACCCAAATACCTTCTGTCAGTAAATATCATAAATCTTTTCACTGACAAGGTCTTGCCTTGTTGCTGGTGTTCCACATGAAGCACTTGACTCAAGGAGAGGAACTCCAAAGAGCTTTGCTGCTCCTCTTTGCCAAGCGGACACGGGAGAAGTGAGCACCACCGTGTTCTCGCTGATCTGTGGGAATACTGGCAGTGCTGCTTGACTTCTGCTTGTCTTCATGAAAACAGACCATCAACTAATGTTTGCCCACCTCCTCCCCTGTTTGGGGATTAATTATCCCCACAGATACTCAAAGCAGTCTGATCACACACTGCTGGAGCCAGGACATTGGTGGGTTTGGCTTAGTTGTTGGGTCAGGCTGCGGCTGGGATAGAAAGAAGGTCACAGTCAGGGTCAGGAAAACCCAAGGTCAGTGACCAAAGAAGTACAAACACATTAATCTTGAGGGCAAGGCAGGGGTGTGGATGCCCAGCTGTGATGTGGAATGTGGGAAGTGCCGGTGTGCCAGAGTAAGCATCAAAGACCAGAGTCTGGGCTGAGGCAGAGGCTGGACTCAAACTCCACACCAGAAAACAGGAATGCTGAAAAAGGAGACTGGTGAAACAGGATGGTTGGGAATGAGTCCCAGAGTATCAGAAAGGAGGATCAGGGATTAAATGTAGAAATTGCAGCATAATACATAGTTTTAGGAAAATTGGCAAGCTCACAGAAAACCTTCTGTAAAGATGTACCTACCACTTTCTGACAGTATGGCTGAATTTGGGGCAGCACAGTGGGGGCTCCTTTCATAAGAAAGGTTGAATCAAAGCACAGTTGTATAAGTGAAGATCATAGTGTTTTTTCCTAACTTACTGCAGATGCCTAGGCTTCACTCTGTATGGAGACTGTGCCACAAATGTGTTTGTAATGTGTGGTGGTTTCCTTGTTTTGTCCCGGGTATGGCAGGTACACTAGCACAGACAGAAGAAAAATGCTTTTATGTTAGGAGAGTAAAATCAGTTCTCTGGGAAACAGCTAAACCCACAAAAAATAGTTGTTTTACGCTTGGCTGTTTCAGAAAATTAGAATTACTAACTTTTCATTGAGGAAAAGAAGGAGGTGTATGTGAAAGCTGGTCTGAAATGCTGAAAGAATTAAAAGTAATTAGTGAGGTTTCATGTAGGTGAAACCAATCTCACTTACGAATGCTAACCAGCCCCTCATTTTCATGACTGTAATAAACATTCATTTATTGCTGGCTGCTGGCAACATAAAGTAGCTTAACAATTACTGTGGGATGGGCTTATCTGTGGGTGGCATGTGAGGTAATACCAGTTATTCCTGAGGGGAAAATTCATACCCTAGCTACCTAGGCTGTCATATTTTTACCACCACTAGCACACTCAGTGGACTGGAGTTCTGCACCTGTGGCTCCAGTGGAGCCAAGATGGAGGGAGTGTGGGATTTGAATCTGAATTTCCATGGGATTTTGGCTCAAACAAATCAAGTGGCTTGCACTGCCTTCTGTAAGGTGGAAGCTCAGGTAGAATTAAGCTTAAAAACTTGTATAAATAAATACAGATTGGCAGTTTTTGAGATGTGAGGAATTCTGTTGAAATATTCAATGTTAATTCAGTGCTCTGCATGTGGAAGGGGAGAAAGTGGAGACAGAAGTGACTTGACGCTCCTTCAGACTGTTTTAGTGTATAACACAGATCAGAGGAGTTTCCCAGTGGTTTTCATGCTAAATCTTCGGACACAGGAGATGTAGAATAACTTTTTTTTTTATTTTTTTTATTTTATTTTCCATCCCTCTAATAATTGTCATTGGCTGTTTGTTTGCCTGGGTTTTTTAACTTTTGAGGCCTACACAAGGCGCTTTCCTACAGTTTTCTTTCACAAGACTAGGTGATGTTTTGGTGCATGGACTTTGAAATTTTGTGGGTTTAGGGTGAGATTGCCTTAAAAATGTAATTTCTTGCTGGTATATCAAATTGAATCTGAGAAGCATTTCTGTGTTAAATACAGTTAAATGAAAGAATATTTGAAAATAAAGCTATTTCTTCTTTTCTTTTCTCTTCCTCCCAACTCCATTCCCTGAACTCTAGGAAAAACCTATTCATTTGTAAAGCTTCATTCTTCTTTCAGGACTGGTATTTTGGGAGGGCAGTCATACTGTCAGTTGTAAAGGGGCACATCAAAACCTACAGTTTTTATTTCTCCTTTCTACCTAGTGTGTTCACCCTGCCTGGTTTTGGTGCAGAGAATGTAGAATGTTGCACAGGATGGGATGGAGGAGGGAAACAGAGACAGAGAAAAATACAGTGCTTAATTTAATAAAATTTTGTTTTCTATTTTAAAGCCTGAATTGTTACTTTGTGCTTTTTATAACACTGGCTTTAGAGGAGCATTCAAAATAGTGAATCCATTTTCTAGGTTGTAGAGATGAGCTGTGTATTAGGCACCAGTCACAGAAAATTATAGCAAATTATTTGAGCCTACACACAGTTTAATAAGGTTCTAATGACAGTAAATTTTGCTAAAATATTTAGTATTACTTAGGAGAAATGCCAATCCACAAATTTCCTAAGTGCGAGGACGTGCAGTTGGTGCAGCCAGTGTTTGTTGTATCTCCCCCTGCCCCCTCCCCTTTGATTTACTAATAACTCTGATTCTCTTGAAAATTTTCTTTCTTCCCCACCCAACAACTGCTTTATAGCTGACAAAAATAAGCCATTTCCTAGCCTTATCCTCTACCAACAGAGGTCATAAAAATTGCTAATGGAAACGCTGTTGCCTTCTGTTGTGTGATTCTAATAGGAAACGGATCACTGCAATTTACGGGGTACTTACCCTTTTCGGTACATGATGAATGGCTCACTTCAAATGATGTTTCCTCATTGATTTCCAAGTATTTATCACCAGAAAAGACAGAGCAGGAAGAACAGCATTTAAACATGAAGTTGATTTTGAAGATGTGGTCTTTTCCCTGCGGTGGGAATTCATGGCAATATAGCATTTGCTGTAGTAGGGGAGCAAAAGATGTGAAGTCAGTTCTTTACGTTGCTCTTAAGATTAGGTCTCTAAACCCACTTTTTGTTATGCTGTATTGGCTTTCTTGCCTATTCTTTAGTAGGGAGAGTGAGAGGCTTACTCTGTGTGGAGGTTTTGCTTACACTCTGCCTATTTGTTGCCACGTTCTTGAAACAAGCATATATGATATTTATATGTCAATAGTCTCTTTGCTGTCAGGCCTTTTGGGATATTTTCACTTAATTCACGGGAAAATCTATATGCAAATAAGTTGTATGTAATATTTAGCAGGTGACTGAAATATTTGTATTGGTGTGGTGTTGTTTGATTTTGCTACTTGAAGTATTAGAAGAGATCCTCGTGAGTCTGTTCCATTTCTGTCTGGCTGGACTGGACTGAATCAAAATAAAAATCATCTCTTTAGTGCCTGCAGTGTTCATACAATCTGTTTCTATGTGTTGCTGCATGAATCACTGGGCAAAACCACATGTAAGCAAGGTAGATCATGGGCAGATGCAATCCTACAAAATATGTTTGTTTTTAAATTGCCAAGAGTAGAAAATTGATGCATCCCTGTGCCAAGTAGGACAATTGCTTCAATTGAGATGCATATTGCAGTCTTGCTGTTTGTAAGACTGGCTTAAATGTCATTGACTTGACAGTCTTTGAATACTGCAAATGGTTATAGCTATGCAGTAACTAAAATTTTCATATTTTTAAATGGTAATGTTAAAACTTGTTTGCATTCTTCCTTTCCAGAGAGTCCAGTATTAGATCAGTAGATAATATGCCAGCCAAAACGAGGCTGTGTTGATTAGAAAAAAGCATGGAGTTTCACAAGTCACTTCTATAGCTACTACTGCAATTAGGTTTACTATTAAATGGATAGAAACTAATTTTTCATTAAAGAACTGTATGAAACCATTGATGTAAAATGCACCTATTCCAGAGAACTTGTAATAATTTCAACTTTCACTATGTAAGAGAACATCTTTATACTGTTCTCTTATATTATTTATCTGGTTCTCGAGATTATAACTTTGCTCTTTCTTATTGTAATGTGATTTACAAATTTTTAGTTTCAAATCATGATGCAAAAAATGGAAGTGGAGAACAAAATCTGCAGATGAAGTCTGTGCAGTTTCCATTTTTTCCTCTCTTTTCTGAAAGCTGTGTTGAGGAAATCTCTAAACAAGCTACCAGGCTGCACGTGAATGACTGACAAAAAATACTCAGCATTGTCTACTTCCATTGCCAAGATTCATAGAATTGGTCTTCAGATGTCTTTAGTGTAAACATACTGGATGTCAAAGAAAACAAGTGAAGGCTGTCATACCTCTCTGATCATATTTGCTCTAAAATGGGCTTAGTATAATGCACAATTTCTTTCTAAATGAAAAAGCACTTTTCTGTAAAACCATCCTTTTCAGCTGTTTCCAAATCAGTATTATCAAGTGTTCTGTTCTTAACTTCACCTGCTTTCTCATGCCACACTGCAGTTACTTTCAAAAGAAGAGCTCTCATACTTGTGTGAGATGTCTCACATAAAATAACAAAAAAACCTAGTTACCAGCCTTGCAGAACACTAGGTTATATGTTCATGTTCTGGGCTAAAAGTTGTCCTATAAAGGATTGCCTCAATTCCCACAGTGTTCAAGGGGAGCCACCACAGTCAGTGATTAATCTGTGTTTCCTTTGGAAACAGATCTTAAATGGTTGGACACTGAGTAATGGGTGATGGTGTGAAGAACAGGTGCAGCTTTAAATCTGTGCAATATTGGAACATAAAAGATAATTGAAATAGTATCTTCAAAACACAAAAATGGTATCTGTCTTGTTAGAAGGCAAGGAATAAACTATATTCTTTTATCTTGGGTATGTATAAAAAATATGGGTGGAGAAAGGGAAGGAAAAATAGTTGTTTACTTCATTTCAATGAAAAATAAGCATAATTCAATTCAGTGTATCTGCTTTTCTTTGTAACTTTGGGTTTGGTGTACATGCTTGAGTGGCAGAGGACAAAATGTACTTTTTGAAGATAAGAAATGTTCTAAATGATGAGAACAACATGCTCTGAACAAGCACAAATCATTCAGATACCTCTCTAAATTACACATGTTGAATTTAAGTGACTAAAAATTAGGTTGAAGTAACAATCTAAAAATACATGGAACATCTTTTTTCTAAATCCTGCTTTTAGAATTTATGCTCTTATTGTACATCAAAGTGCTGTTGACGGCAAGTCTCTAAATGGCCAGCCCAAATCTGAGTTGAATAATATTTTGTAATGAACTGTTCTTTGCTCTTCTAAACCAGCTTTGTCTCTGAAAATGATAAACATATTTGCAGTCTTGCCTTTTGCTCCTGGTGGTGGCATGGCCTACATTGAAAATGTCATGTCTGGAGATCCTGACATTTTGCTGCAGCTAATGAGCATCTGAATCTTGATAGTCACAGGGCTGCAATGGGCTTTTTTGTAAGGCTGGAACAGTGCTGGTCTTGAATAGTGCTGGTGAGTGTTGCTGGAAGATTTGTCAGTCAGGGGATTTCAAAACAAGGGCAATTGCAGTAAAACATTGACAGAATTTTAATAAAGTTACAATTGCTTAAAGAGTGTTCAAACTTATTTAACTTGTCTTTTTGCCTTATTATCTGCCTCACACTGTTAATATGTAAAAGTAAGAGCTGATTACAAAAGAGATTATGTAGGTTCATGAAGTATTTTAGCAGTACTACTCAATTCTTTCATTGCCTTTGCAGTAATCCTTGGCAGAGCTTCATGGAAATGCAGACCTCACTGAAAAATATTGACCTGAATTATTAAAACCATGGATGTCTAAAAGTAGTCCGGTGAAAGCTTTGGATAGGATTTGGATTTTCTTTAGTCAAAAAATTTAAAATAATCATCTTAAATTATAAATCAGTAGTTTGTAGAGAACTTTGAAAGCCATTTGTATTGCTGTTTGTCTTTTAGAGCATAGGTGAGAGAGACTCTCATAATTGAGAGGAATCATGTTTTCTTTAGCAATTCTAGTGAGGGGTTGTTTCTTGAGGTCTTTTGTGGAAAAAAAAAATTAAATAGGTGACTTAACAAAGTTGTGTTATCTCTAAAAACAATTATACTTTACTACTGGTCATGGTTGAAAGTCTTATTTTACTGTAGTCTTGTAAATAAGAATTGCTTATTGCTTTGAGTTTCAAAAGGGCAGATTTTATTTAATCTCTGCTAGCTGTGTACCACAGAAGAGCATTCCACTGGGCTTCCTTCTTCAGGTGCCAGCTTCTGCATTGCTAGAAGGTGCAGCTGTGGCTGTAAGCAAAAAGTCAGAGGAACTGTTTTAAAATTCCAGTTTGTTCCTTGCTACTTAGTGCTGTTAAATAAATACCAGCTAAGCCTGTTGTATGTACTGGGCTTTTATCTGTTTATTCTATGCCTTGTGTTTCTTTCTGTGTTGTTTGCTGCTCTGAAACAAGTGTTGTGTGTTTGCTGTATAGTAACTTGTAGTTTCCCTACTTTTATTTTGTGGAAAGTCAAAACTCCTGGCGTATAAATGAGTTGGCAAAGAAAAAAGTTGCACAACCTGTCATGAAACTTCATCACCATCAGTCGCCTCTAGTACAGAAATACATTCTGTTTCCAAAAATGCAAACTAACAAGTATTTGCATGTTTAGTGCTCAGGGACCTGACTTTTATTTGTATGCATCAGAACTTAACCATGAGCTCAATAAAATTCTCTGCTTGGATAAAGCTGATAGCAGCTTCTTGTCCATCAGTATAGGTATGGGAGGTCATGTTCTTTGCTCTATGAAGGGAAATGATTGTATCCTACAAACAGCTGACTGGTGAAACCCCCCTCAGAGGGTCAGCATGGAGAGGATGTCAGTCAGAATATTCTTTTTCAATACTCCGAGGAGTCATTCAGCTTCAGGATGGAGCTTCACTGCTGGAGTCAGCTTTCCCTTCAGTGCTCCTTCAGAGACTGACATTACACCTATAGCTCCTGGGGTTAATAGGACTGCACCTCCCTCCATCTGGAATTCAGACATCAGGATGGGAAGAAGCATTTGGTCTGGTTAAAGGTTGTCATGGTGCTGTCAATTATGATTTAGAACCTTAAGCGAGCCAGAAAGTACTAGTGGAGGTTGTTAGTAAAGCAAATAAATTTATCCATAGCTTTTTCTTCACTAGAATGAATGCATTGCCCAAGTGCCCTTTGGCCTCATCTTTCCAAAGGAATTCTGTGTTTCTAGTGAAGAGAACCTCGCATTCAAACTCTGCTAGCTGGTACCTAAGTGCCCAAGAGGTATTTAGCATGGGGAGGAAAATGTTTTGTACTCACTGTTGTGACCATTACTTCCAACACAAAAGCGTCCACAACTCTGCTCCATGAATTTGCTTTAAATGGATGTGCATATGCTAACAATCTTCTACTTAATATAGACAGGGGGATACCACCAGTATCAAATGCACTGCCTTCTTTTAAAGTAGAGTTTACTGTAAGAAATTTACAGTGTGTAAATTTCCCGATCCATTCTGTCATCATACAGAAAACCCACAAACACGGTATTTCTTCATATGTTTTTTCAGTGCAGTGCAAAGGTACCCAAATGTGACCTTTTAGAGAAAGGTTGGACTGGGATAGACACTGACCCCAGGACAGCAAGGAGCTCCATGTGAGCTATCCAGTCCACTGCTCAGAACATGATGCCCACAGAGCTGCCTGCAGCTGTGGGTGGGCTCTTTCTGCTTCTTGAGCTGCCTTCTCCCTCCAGATATCTTTGCCCTGCATGTGCTGGGAAGATACAGCCTAGTCAGGGTCAGCTCTGTGCTTTGTTAACAAAAGAAACAGACTCAAAGGCACATCTTATCTTCACAGGAGCTACTGCAGGTCCCAGTGCTCTCCCATTCCACCACTGGGAGAGAGCTACTCCTTTGTTTTCAGGCATGTAATGCAAAATTCATCAGTCAGATACTGAAATTGTCGTATTTGTTGTTAAACTTCACCTCTGACAGCCACTCAGCTTGCTTTTGGATTTTGCAAATAGGGAAGAGAATACAGACCTGTTGGATGTTCAATGCTAGTGATTCTTGCATAGTTAGAATCTCATTGAAAATAAGCCTTTGCAGTTCTCTGGTGATCTTTAATGCCTTTGTCCAGTTTCAGTGATCCAGTAATATTCTATATGGTGGCAGTAAACACTTGATAAATTTTTGCCACTGACTTTACAACAGAGAGAGGAAGTGTTCAGCTGAGGAGTCGAGAGCTTTTATGGACAGAAAGCTCTGTGATCTCCTCTGCTCTGGGGAATTCATGTTTGCCTGGCCTGGGCATTTTTAAAGCTTGCACTTACCATTTATTGATCTACGTTTTTCCCCCTCTAGTCTGACTCAGCATTCCTGGTTTTAAGAAAAGAGGTGGGACTGCACCAGACAAAAACATTATTATTTCTGAGGCAAAGAAGATGGCTTGCATATGAAGGAAGACAGCTTTTTTGGTAGTTCATCCTAGGGGAATGGGAAAGAAAAGAGACAATCTTACTTGTATTTTCACATCCCTTATATAACAATCTGCATTAGAAGCATTTGCTTTTGGATTCGTGGACAACCTCAAATTTTGCACCCTGAAGTTCCAATATTCCTTTTGTTTTCACAGCCTTGTGTTCCACAGCCCTTTGTTCCTGTTTACCTTTCTTCTGGACTCAGATTGCCTAGCCTTGCTGCTCTGTGTCTCATCAATTCCAACCTTCCAGTCCCTTCCAGTGTAGAAAGTTTCCATTCTTCTATAGCAACATGCAGCAGAGACCACCTTGCTTTTTCCACCTATGTCCCTTTTGCCTCCCAACTGGCATCCTCCCTGCATTTAACTACAGGTCTTTGAATCTGGATGGTCTCTTCACCCATGCCAGTGTTCCCCATCTCTCCTTCATCTATCCTGCTGGCACAAGGACCTAATGGTCTGTTGATTCCTAAACCCAGATGGGGAGACTACATAAGGAAAAGTAGGAGACTGCAAGTGGCTGTTCCTATTGTTGCCTCAAAATCTGCAAGCATAAAATGCCAGTGAAGAGACAGGAAGATTTTCCTCTGGTGGGTTGTGGCTTACAGTATTCTTGAGAGAAAGAATGTATAATTTTTTACACTTGCTCTAACATAAACAATATTTAACTGCTCCAACCTGGTTGGTATCTCTTGAAATTTCATGTAGTTTATGGCAAGAACACCATGTTCACTTTTTGAATGGCTGATTTTACTCATAGAGATAAACGGTGGGAGTTGTTCTGGTGTAAATGAATGGAAGAAGATTGCTTGGAGAGCTGGTCTGGGCCAGAGAGCACAGGCAGCTATTTTTATGGAACAGTAAGTCCTGAATGAAGCAGTCAAGGTCAGAATGGTGTAGTTAAACCCGGGAGTTACCAAGTTCCTCTGACCCAGATGAAGGTCTTTTTCTTGGCAACTTCAGTAAGAAAACACTGGCTCTTGTATGGCTCTGCCTTGGTTGTTATGTTAACGGTGAGACACAGACTGTGGTCTGATTTATATTTGAAATAGATCACCAAGAACTGAGCTGGACTTTCCCTGGCTGGCAGCAGTTCACAGAGTGCCATGCCCTGGTCCTCTGTGACCTGGACTGGTTTCCTCTGTGACCAGCAATTATCAAAGAATTAAGAGTTTTTAAAAGGTGTGAGTAAAACAATGTTCCCCCTTTATGTAAGTATAGAAAATAATTAAGTGAACATATAATTATGCCCAAATATTTTGCTTATCTTTTTGGGAAGGTGAGGGAGATGAGTGGAGAGAAACTACAGAATTGATATAGACAAATAAATAAATAGTGTATATAAGAAAAATATTATTTCTACATGCAAACCCAGTGATTTATATATTAAGTATCTGTTTCTGAGACATATGCAGAATTTTCTTTCCATCAGGACACCTGTACTTTGGTTATACCAAATCAGTATCCTCAAAGATGTGGTACTAGTGCAGGGTTTGGTGTATTTTGTAGTGTATGGTATCCCCCTTTTGGGAGCCATTGTATAACGTTTTCCCCTCATAAACTGGAATTTCTCACAATCTTAACAGTAAGATATGTTAGAACTTGGGGTAAGTAAGGGAAGAGGAGGAAATTTCAACTGCATTATAAGAAAAATTATTTTGAATAATTAGGAATACCTATCAGGCCCAGGGAGAGAAGGAAAGTGTATGATCCTGCTCACAAGGGAGAGTGAGAAGGAACCATAATTCAATTCAGAAAGCATAATCTGTGCAAAACTTACTTCTTTACAATTTCTGCTCTTTCAGTGCACAGTAATGCTGACTGTCTCTACAATTTGTCTGGATTTTAAATCAGATCAGTGTAATTAGCTAACTTTACTTATTAGCTTGAGCTGACTCTAGTGGCACAATGGTTGAATTGGTTGCCATTATATTTGTTTAACTGCTGTAAAGTAAGATTCTAACAATAGGTTCCTACACTTAAATAGCACTGTTGAGCACTGGTGCCCTATCAATCAGTCAGACCTCTCCCTCCTGCTGTCTGCTCTGAGAGACAGTTCTGCTGATGTGGAGACTCTGGAAGAAGAGATCAGGAAGAAGGGATGATGGATAAAGACCATCTCCTGTCTTGGGAGGAAATCAGAAAAAATCCTTTCTTTGACTATCAACAAGTTGCTTTGTCAAGGTGTCAGAAGATTAATTATGCTCATGCAAGAGGCGAGAGTGGCTGTTTTCCGTGCCGGTTTTGGTGTAATGGGGTGGCATTCTTCTGAGCCATGGCAGAGAATTGCAAAGAAAGAGGCTTAAGAGATTTCAGCCCCCTAACATCACTGTCCTGTAAGCGTTTGTAAAGCTCTTAGGCACACATCCACAGTACTGTGAAGTTCTGCCAGTAATTGATTAATCAAAGTGTTTGTTCCGAGTGCTGTATGGACTTGATCTCGTGAAACATTTGGTGCCAACTGCTGTTAAAGTCTGTCAGCATTATTGGTAGTTGGGACTCTTTATGTAGAACAAGCTTTCAACAAAAAGATGCAGAAAACTTTTCCACAGCATAACAGTGAACATGAAAACATGCAAACCCACTCACTAGTTTTTGGAGTTTGTAAATCAATGAAAGGAAAAAATCTCCAGTAAGTGTTTGGAGTATTTCATATCAGAGCTGAGCAAATCTGCTTTGTGTTTTCTTTTATCCATCATCCTTTTGCATGTTTTTGAATAAATTAAATGTAAAGTATAATAAAAAATGAATTATCTTACATTTTGAATTAATCTTTTTGGGAATAAATAAAATGTGCTAGCTTTAAGTCTGAGCAGATTAGATTTTTGTTAAAAAATGGGGGTTTTTCTTAGAATAAATCTAAATTGTAGACTTGAAGAAATTCACTACTTGAAATATGAGGTAATTTTTACTAAGTCACTTGATATATTAAGAGTATCTTCAAAAGCTCTTTAAATTTTGAACAAACTATGTCAGAAAAAGGACTCCTTCCATCTGGCCTAATCGGTCTCACTTAATCCCATGGTCAGATGAAGAAAAGCATTTTTTTTTTGTAATCTGCTAATTTGATACAGTTTTGGTTTTTTTTCTTGAAAGAGTCAAGTCTTGAGTTAATAAAAGGGAGAGTTAAAGAGCCACATCACTTTATTAGATGTGGTTTAAGATATTTTGAACTCTAGTACCCTGTAGTTGAAACTGTAACAAAACCAAACATTTTAAACATGGCTGTGCCTGACCTTGAAATGCTGCTGATAAAAGCTAATGCTGTTAAATTGCATGCCAAATTAACCCTCATTTCCAAATGCTTTGTGTGTGTTTCCTGTAGGATAGGCTTTGATCCTGCCAAGCAACACTTTTTTTACAATCAGTTATTTTTTAATGAAGGAAAATCAATGAACAAGTTTCAGTAGCTGATTTCAGCAGTGGTGAAATGAAATGTTTTGTTTTACATCCTTCTGCCTGTGCTTGGTCTACTGTATCAGACACCTGACGCGATCAAGTGTTTTTTTGTAGAAATGATAGTGATTTTCATCTTAGAACTTTATTTTTACATGTGTAAACCTTATCAAGGATTACAAGTTCATGTGAGAAAGGCACAGGAAACTGGCAAATAGACTGGGCAAGGAATACTTTCTGAAGTAGTCTTTTTTTAAGTCTTACCGAGTCTTAGCATCAGTAAAGTGGGGATTTAATCTAAATCAAGAGAAAAAAATGTTATTTGCCTCACAAGTGGTTTTTGCTTGAAGCATCCAGGTTCACATTATTTTAGCAGCTGTCCATTTTGGAGTGTTTGTTTTTAATTCAGAAGTTATATTGCAGTTATGTCTGTGCAATCCACGGGTTTTTCATTTGCATATTTTTAAAAATATGGATTTGGTATGATATTTAATGGGATATTGTCATGTCTCTTTTTGGACCGACAGGCCTTTGTAGGTCTGGTGGTGTAAACTCCCACTAAAATCAGACAACAAGCATGAGCAGAAACTGCTCACATATTGATAAAGGCTTTCTGTTAGTTCTTGTCTGCTGAGGACCTCGAGTGTTCTCATTTTAAAATAGAAGTGGCTCTTTTTAACCTCTGACAAATGAACTGCCATCTGCATAAATTCATTTGAGGGGGACATTATCTTCCTGTGTGAACTTTGGTGGGAAATGCTTTCAGGCCATAAAGTGAATCATTGGTGTTCCTGGGCTGGAGCTGATATCTTGGTCTCCCTCCCTGGCATCTCCTCCAGGATGTTTAGCTCCTGGTCCTCTGTCATGTGTCTTTTCTCTGCCACTATGCACAGGCCAGCCATACCATGGCTGTGTCCTGTGTAAGGTCTCTGACCTAGCTGTACTGCCTTTTCATTTGGGGAGGGAAACACCACCATCCAAACTTCCACCTTCACCACATCAGGGCTATGTTCTTTGCCCTGGGGAGATGTCTCCCAGTGCCTGCTCTGTGTGGCTGTTGTTTTCTGAGTGTCTCCTTGATTGTGTGACCTTTCTTTTTGCACTTCTCTGTCAGCTTTTTTTTTTTTTTTTCTCTATAATGTTAGACCTAAGGTCTTTATCTTTTCTTTCAAGGCCCTCAAAAAACCCCCAAACCATGAGAGTTTTTTCTCTCTGTTATCTGCCACTTGTTCCCCTTTGTTGTTGAGATGTCCACTCCAGGGCCTAATGGGGCAACTGACCTTGATCCAGGGACAGCTCACTTTGATCCAGGGCCAGCCCAGCACTGGTGAGCCTTGTAGGGTCCCCACTCCCTGCCACCATCTCACTTGCGTGGTGCTTTTGCGCATGCTGAGAAATTTTGGCTGCAGGAATGGAAGTGTGGCCGTATGGAGCCCTTCCAGACAGCTCCTGAGCCAGGGTGGAAGAGCCTTCTCCAAGCCAGAGGTGTCCAGTTGCTGCACAGGGACCAGCCCTGCTCTGGGAAGGGCTTTTTTTTCCCCCTGGTTCTGACCTGACCTTGCTGCTTTCAGGAGAGCTGCTTAAACATCTCTGCTCTGTGGTCCTACTCTCTGGAATTGGATTTTCCTGTTATCCAGTGTATTCCAGCACCCACTTCTCTGTGTACTGGGGTAACTGTATTCCTTTGTGTGGCCTGTTGTCTTGTGTGGATGCCTGGGGAAGCAGCCAATCTGTAGGTCAGGGCAGCATCTTTCCCAGCAGTAGTACTGCCAGCTCCAAAGTAACACAAACGATTGGAAAAGTGTATTGTGCTTTACCTACATACTTTGGTGCAGGCTGTTTTAGAGACTTGTGGGGGTGGGGAAGTGTGGAGAGTTGGGAGGGAGCGAGCTCAGAGAGGAAGACTTAGGATTTTCCAAAGGCTCTGTTTTAAAGCATCATCCCCTTTCCAGCTCTAAATGCAACAATTAGCATTTCTCCAGCGCAGTAAACTTTGATGCACAGCTGTTTCTTTATGCAAGCCCACACAGCTTTCTGCCTACTTCGTAGGACCCTGGATTTGCCTCCAGGAAAATCCAGGGGCAAGGTTTCCAGTTTGTGCCTAATGGTGGGGATTTGCAGCAGTGTGAATGGAAGCAGAGGGGAGGCCTTGCCTCTGGAGCAGCAACAGACGCAGCTCGTGGGCGAGTGGATTGGTCATGGCAGTGCTGAAGGGCTGCTGGAAGGGCTGGCTGGAGGGCCTGTATAGCTCCTGCTCTAACAGGTCTGTTGCCAGCATTTGTGTTAGAGGAGGATGAAAAGGAGGTAGGGTATAACCAAAAATATTGCTGTGTTATAGCTGAGACAACCTTAGGAAATGCTGATAGCGGGAGGAAGAGGGGATGGGTTTGTTGTTGCCTCCTTTTAGCAGCATTTCTCTGAGAATTTAAGAGAAAATGAATTCTGCTGAAATGACCTTTTCTTCACCTCTTACTGGCTCTTGAAAGGCCTGTGCTCCCTGAGCTGTCCACACAAACAGACAAATAATCCAAAGAAAAATCCAAGTGCACATGCTCCGAGGGATAGTTAAGCATGTCTAAAAAAAATCCTCATTGTTTCTATTATGTTAGAGGGCAGTTGTTTCTGAGGAAAATTGATTTTTTCCCCCACTTTAATACCTTAAAAAAAGCTTTTAATCTATCCCTAAGGAAAATGTGATAAGTTCTAAATAACTAACTAGAAGCTTTTTGAAGCCAGGAATATCTTTGTTGTTCTCCCCTTTGTATATGTTTTCCCAAGACTAAGGGCTTTGTTAAAATGTATAAATAATATTTAGAAATAGATAAGGTATCTGATCTTGCTAAGTCCTATACTTTTCTGCAGAAATTCAAGGTAATTGAAGATGCTGTTTTTTCATTTTAAAATTGGGTGTACAGCAGATAAAAAGTGAGCTTCAAAAGAGGCTGTTCTGGAAAGGAAGTAACTTGAGAAAAATGGGCAATTGAACAGGAATTGGTTTTTTAGCTTTCCTTTGAGCACAAAGTGTTCTTGTTGCACTTGCTGACCCAGTTGTCTCACCATTATTTCAGAGTGTACTTATTTTCTCTTCGGTATTTTTGTCTTTCTATTCTTGGAGGAGTAATGTGCAACATTTGCCAGGTACCTGACAGTAGATCAGTCACATCTCTGTCTTCCTAAATGAGACTCTTTCTGTTTGATACTATTTTGGTTTTTTGAAAGAGGAGAACCTGTATTTTTCTGTCTTGACAGATTAATGGCCATGAATGACACCTTGCAATAAAATCAGCATTCTGGCACGGTCCCTGTTGGGCCTTTTGTGTTTGCAGGGTAGGAATCCCTGATCACCAGGTTGTTTTCTGTGCAAACACTGGGAGAATGCTGGGACCAACAAGGTTGAGCTGACCTTATGTGCTGGCCTGCTCACTGCCACTGACTGTCATGTTTCAAAGGTTAAACTAACTGTGGATGAAATGTAATCAGTAGTGCACTGGATCCTTTCCAGAGCTCACTGGAGGAGTGCAATAACCAGCATTGTTAGCTTTAGGAGAGCAAGAGACAGAGGTCATTACCTGTGTGCGTCTGAGCGTGAGGAACCAACTGCCTTTCCTGCTACCTCCCACGTATGTTTATTTAAATCTTATCTGGAATTGTTATCCAGCTGGCCCCTGCTTTTTTAAAAAATATGGCTGTTTATTCTTCATACACCAGTTTTCACCCTTCTGTTGCTTTCTCATTGCTTCCATGAGAAAAATGTGCTTCTCTCATTAGATGGGATGAGAATTGATACTTGGGGAAGCAGAAAAGGCTGAAAGAAAGAATTGCTGTATTTTTAGATGACAGCCATACCTAGGCCAGGGTAAACCAGACACTACTCTTAAGACAGACACATAATGCACCAGCAGAGGAAAGATGATCATGGTAAATTTTCCCTCCTTCACTACTGAGTAGCAAGGAAAAGAGCTGGTAAAATAGGAAGCCGGCAAGAGAGCAAGTGTGGGAGGAGGAGGCCAAACAGAAGCACTGAAGCAAAGATAGCATTTCTGAGAATTGATTTCCTGTTTCTTTCTATACTCAACCACTCATTTTCCCCAACTCTGTCATTTGTGCAGTACTTTCAATCCTCAGCATTCAGATCTGCAGCAGGAGTCTGTTCTCAGCATCAGATAAAAAGGCTTTCTGGAAGGCACCAGACGCATATAGGATATGGTAGGGAAGTACTGCTTGTTGTCACGTTAGGAATTTCAAGGGTGACAGGCATTGAAGCCAGTATTTTAATTTTTTTTTTTTTTGCCTGTATAGCTTTTGTACTACCTGCCCTCTGAGAAAGCCTGTACAATAACAATAGATTTAAGTGAGGAGCAAAAAACTGTCTTCCTTTTGAATCCTGTGGAAAGATTCTTTTTCAGTCCATCAAAACATTTTGTTTTCTTTATAGATGAGGGTGTGGGTATAACCTTGAAAACCAATACATTTAGCAGAAATTGAGACTTTTCCCTTGAAAGAAGAGAGGGGCAGATGGGGGACTTCCATTTCAGAGAAAATCAGAGCTGTAGAGAAGATTAGATTATTTTAATATATGTTTTGTTATACACTTGTGTTTATTGTGTTATAATCAGCTGGTGGGAATATGAATGTCTTTTTCAGGATCTTTAGGTATGGACTTTTCATTTTGAGATAGTTTCTAAAGAAGCTGTGACAAAAACAGAGCCCTTTACCTGTTCATAGGAAAGTCATCTCCATTCAGAAAAGCTCTACGTAAGTTGGTTTCGATGTCGTGAGAAGAAAATGCCATTATCCTCCTTAGCCCACCTTTATCAGACTCTCAGGTTTGTAGTCACAAGCAGAGAGAGTTCCTTAGCATTGTTTTTATTATTGCCCCCTCCTGTACTTCAAAAGTAGAATGATCTTTTTTTTATTCCTAGTCTTCATGAGATCTCTCTACTTCAGTGTGTGTGAGGAAGGACAACGTATTCTCTTTCTATTTACTTTTCTTACGAAATTCTTATTTCTGAAAGGTCTTTTTTTTTTCCTTGGCTATTTTTTTCATTTCTCTTCATGCCAGAGCACTGGAGATGTGGAAGGACTGAGTAAAAGCACTAGTACATGTCTTATCCTTGTGAATGCAGAGCAGTATTCTTTCCCAGTCCTGCATTTTTCACGTCTCTTTCTCTATGCTAGATTTCTGTGTTAATTGTTCAAAGAGCAGCTTGATTTCTCTTCCCACCTTGAGGTAGAATGCTTCTGTAGTCACTTCAGTAAATATTCCTGGACTTCTAGCATGGCAAGCAGTGTCTGAATTAGACATAATTTCTCTATGAATGGTTCCTGGTCTACTGGGATAGCTATTATAATGTCTGATATTTATGGTCCAAAATTGTGCTCAAGGAAACTCTCTGGGTGTTGTGCAAGTCTTTATATAGAGAGCTTCTCAACAAAAGCAGTTTTGATGTGAGAAAAGATGTGGACTCAAACTGCTCTCATAGAGGATGTAGATCAGCATGAGTAGTGAAGATGCCCTGGTCTGTTTGTGGTTTTCCTGTCAGGTCTGTCAGGAATCCTTCCATTTTTCTGTGTATGTGAGGCTCTTTCTAGAGACCTTGTGCCAGCTCTGTTGAATTACCTTAGGAACAAGAAACCAGTTTCTTCTGCCTACCAGGTGTTCAATCAACTGCCCAGAACTGGTCCATGGCGTTCACAGCTAGGGGAAGATTTGTGAGTCAGGTGCTTGCCCCTATGTAGAAATAACTAGAATTCCTCAAAGAGAGGAAAGCTTTTAACACTAGCATTTTTAGGAAGGTCTGGCCATGCTTAGTGTTTCTGCACAAGAAACAGCAAATAAACAGCAAGCCCTGATTGAGTTTCTGTTTTTCTGGAATATCTTAGCAATGGGAGAATTTGGGCGACACATCTTGAAATAAATAGCTTTGCTTGGGAAAGCCATTTGTAATTGAAATATGGAGTCTGCTTGTATTAAATATTTAAAGTTGGTTTGGTTTTTTTTTTTTGCATTCTGAATCGATCCGCTTCCTTGCTTAGAGTGCTCTGACATTTTATTAGAAAGATACTGTGTAAAATCACTAATCATAATCCAACTGTTCATGACTACCAAACATGTTGTTTTCTCTTTGCAGTACAAATGCCAGCTGCATTAAAGTGGATGATTTTATGTGATTACTAGCTGCATCCATCTTTGTATTCAGACTGGCTGATTGCTATAAATACAAACACAAGTTTCTTTGAATGGTGATAGGCTGGTTCTCCTCAGTATAAGGGTTCAAGATGAGCCATATGTACTGCAGCATCTTGTGTTTCCCCTCCACCTAGATTTTTACAGCACATATGTGTGCACATTTTGGCCACAAGGAGATTTTTGAAATCTCTTTTCTTCTTGACTCTGTTCCTTACACCTTTCATGTTTTTCTTCTGTGGATTTATAAAGGCATGTTTATGCCTGAGTGCTGTTTTGGGTAAGAAGATATCTTTAACAGAACAGTTAGACCAGGGGGGGCTTCTACTCTGTCTGTCTTCTGCCCATCCACCTTTTTGTCTTGGGTCATGTATGTGGCAGAAATACTAGAAGTGGATACAATGGTAGTACTCCAGAGGAGAATGTTTTGGAACCAGGGTAAAACTGTATGTTCACAGTACCTGCTCCTTACCATTGATCTTTTGGACTCTGATGTACATTGGCACAGATGTCCCCAGAGATGGCCATATTCTATAGTTAGAGGCCTGCATTACATCTTTCCCCTTTCACTCATGTTTAATGGCTGCGCATTTTGAAAAAATCCCCAAGTAGCAGAAGGTGTTTGCAAAGCTTTTTCTGACAAGCTTTTCACTGAGCCTCGACAGCAGGATTTCCAGGTCAGTGTATACCATATATTTGTGTCTGGACACAGCTGCAGGTTGTCCTTTATGCTGTCCCCACCAGGCTCTGCTGTTTTTCTGGGTCTGTTTTCTCTGCATTTGTTACTGAGAGGAATCAGTTGTGGATAGATATGCTTCACATGTGAGATCCCATCCTTACTGTCACTAACAGGTTTAGTTGCTGTGTGTCTTCAAAACCCAGGGAAGAAATGTGATATTCCAGGAAGGCTTGTTCCCTCACCGTGTGTCAGCTTTCTGTGTTGTGTGCTAGCAGCAAGAGATGCAGAGACCAAAGATAGCAGGCTGAAATGTTCTCTGTATACCACAGTGTTCCTCAGAAATTTCTTCTAGCTCATGAATATTTCATAGCAGGACAATTTACTGTCTTGTGAAGAAACAAAAAGACTTGGGTTGGCTTTGAGTGTATAGAACTCTTAAATGTATAAGACAAAATTGCAGCAAACTTTCCAATTTTATCCTGGAAAATTCTGACTTTTCTCTCTCTCTGGTGTCTACATATTCTTACAGACTTCTATGTTTGAGCTTTGCAGTTTGGTCCTTGTGTGTGCCTGGGCTTTTTTATGGATAAAAATCCTGTTTTAAGCTTCTGATAAGGAATACAATATGATTCTTCCCTGTGTTGACAGTAAGTGAGACACACATCTGAGGAGATGGGGACTGGGGGGAGAAGGCAGCCTTCTTGTGTAATTACATGAGAATATTGTAGTATGTGCATTCTCTGCAGGAGACTTTTAAATACAGATAAAACTAATGAATCTGTTCCTCAAGCCTAGCCATATGTGTTAAGTCTTCTAACTGAAATCTGTACAACAGATTTAAAAATCATTATTAGACCTTTAAAACGCCATAAAGATTCAAAGACAAAGAGGCCAGTTTGCCTCTTTAAATTATATGGTGTTCAAGGATGTGTTATTTCAGGAGCTTTTCCAAGACACTGCACTGTCACAGCTTCATTGCTTCAAATGTCACTTCAAGTAGGAGCAGTTTTCATAACTACACAGTAAACTCAAGATGGTTTAATGGAAATGATTTCTTCATGTGTCAAAATGACCCCTTTGTTTCTCATTTTACTCTTTTGTTGCCTGCAGCTAATCTGGTTTTTGGGTTATCAGATCCAAGCATCTTACAATGCTGACTCTAGCAGCGGCATTCAGCTGGAATGCTGCCTTTTGTTTACTGGTTTCACCAGGCCTCCAGTGCTTTCTTTGGTCATCTGGTGGCTCCACTAATGTGATTTGCACTCCCAGGCTCTGCAGGTAGTCATGGGCTTTTAAAGGGAATTAGAGGAAAGCCTGCCACCCTGGTTGCTAATGAATCCACAGGGTATTTCTTATTGGTGTTTTGTTTTTCCAGATTCCTTTTTCTGTTTTATGGTATTTTTCTTCTGTCTGCTTGGACTTCAGTTTCTAAACTGGGTTTAACAGTTTCTAAACTGGGTTTATCTGGCTATGGTGTGGTGACATTCACTTTGCTTGAAATAGAAGTACCAAATCCTATTGATCAGTGTGTCCATTTGGGGTTTTCTCAGGAACTGTAAATAAGTATGGAAAAAATAGATGGCTACACAAGTACTCAAAACTTTTTTATTACAATGCATGTTATACAAAGCTTGTTCTTGGTAATAGGGGATGTGGTAAAAAGATACAAAGTTCCACCTTTATGAAAACTTTATTAAAATAACAAGTGTTGGCTCATGTAGGGAGGTTGAAGTGTTTTGCTAATGAGGTTGCAGATGGAATCGTGAATCTTTGCAGGCACACCAGGAAAAGATGCAAGTTCATAAACACCCTCAGCACAGTCTTACAAATGTGAGCCAGTGAAGGACATAATCAAAATAATACTCCATTACAGTTTTTACGAAAAAACCAAGTTATACTGGAAAAGGTTTTTTAATATGAAAAGCATATGCACAAAAGAGGATATATTCTTAAAACATCTCTGACTCTTTCTGGAGCAAAGGAGAGTTTCAGACTGAGGAGTTGAGTAGCATGTCAGATGCTGAGTAAGATGCCATTCCTACTTATATCCACAACCTCTTACTTAAGTATCTTTGTGGATTTGAGTGGGGATTAATAGAGTGATTAGGGCTGGTTGGGGTTTTTTTCCCCCAGATTAGTCCTGCAGTTTTGTTAGGGCCAGTATTTGGCTTGCACAAAAACAAGCGCAATGTCAATGTTTTTAAAGCTTCACTCCAGTCTAATTAAGACTCAAACTCCTGTGGCAGGATGTGCAATGTTTTCTTATTTTCATGAAATATTTTTCATCCATTTCTGTTGTTTTAGAATGGAAAAGAAAAAATCTGTGATAAAAGCAAAATCCGAATAAGACTTTGGAAATAAAAGGGCCCTTTCCATGCAAAAATAGTTAATACTGAATCTATTCTTCTTGTTGTTTACCTTGAGAGCAAGTCTGTCTGTTTACCCAAGTCTGAAGAATTCAGACTGGTAGGAGTTGTGCCACTGATATGTGGTTTATAGGGTTGGGTCTTAGGAGTAGAAGAAAGCTTTAGAAAAGTTGAAGTACACAAACATGTTTCAGTGCCCTTGCTTTGTGCTCTTCCACGGTGTCGGTGCTATAGGATTTAGGTTTATATTATGTGTGTGTGTTTACGTGATTTAATATGCAAACTGAATATCACAGCATTAAATTTTGCTCAAAGAATGTCAGTATAGGTGTTGAATTGGTATTTTTGCTTGAGAAAAAAAAAAAAAAAGTAGAAATTCAGGTGCAGGGGTTTTAATAATGGACAAATAAAGCAAGAATGGATGTATCGATTGAGTTTTACTAGGCTGATAGCAGCACTGAAGATCCTCGTGATGCAGAAGTTTGTGACCCATGAAATCTCCATTTTCCTTCTATTGGTAATGTATCTTGAAGTACAGAAGCCTGGAAAATGCATCCTGGGTGACCTAACACATTGATTATCTACAAACAGAAAAATATTTGAGCTTATTGTTAAAAATGTGTTTGGTACAAGTAAATATAAGGGATAGGCTTAAATTAGATTGTTAAACAAATGTTCCATGAGCACAAATTCACTAAGCCAACAGCCAATCCTTACAGGTATGAATAAGATCTGCTGTATTTTCCTTTAAAATTCTAATTTCAGATGCTTGGCTATTTTGCTGATTCAGCTTCATCAGCTTGCATGCTGGGCCCCAAAAATCAAAATTTTGCTCTATAAATGGTACTTGTGTCTGATTGAAGGAAATAAAAGGGCAGTAAGGAATTGAGCAGAGTTATTTCTAAAATGGGTAAGTATCCAAGGTTCATGAAAAGAAGCCTGTAGCACACAGGCTCACCAGCAGGCAGATTTTACAGCTCTGTCCAGAGCACAGAAAGAAGATAAATCATGGCCATCCCCCTCTCATTTTTGAAATGGTTCAACCCTGGGGTTTAGCTGAAGGACTTAAGGAGTTTTTGAAGTGCAAATAGACTGGTGAAGGGTAAACCTTTTCAGAGTTTCATTTAGATGGATTTTTTTTTCTATGTGGATTTCTGGCACCAGCTGAGATCTGGAAAGCCACAGGATTGTTTTGTTTTTGATCAATCAAGCAAGCAGAACTTGCCATGGGGGTGTACATTCTCTGCATACATATTGATCCTATTGTGTTTAAAAGTAGTTAATTTAATCAGGGCTTTTTGAAACCTTCCCTAGTAAAACTTGCATTAATGAAGCTGTCATTTCAAGGTCATGTTTCAGTGTCAATAACTTAATGGTAATGACAGAAGTTACCTGTAAGTTTATTATCAATTTCTCAATCATTCCATGTTAAAATTGCATTAAATGAGAACTGATTTTGCAAAATGTTCAGCTTCAGTTGGTAAATGTGAATCTCATTAAATGAGAGATTTTTAAAGCAGTCTAGAGTTACCAAACTCATTAATACTGACAGTTCTGATACTGTTCACTGCTGTTTGGATTAGTACCCTTGGTCTGCCCTATTCCATATGGAGTTTGTCTCTAGGAATCTATTTTACACCTTGTCTCTTCCAGCAACATGGTTGTAATATCAGAGTTTTTATTCAAGGCCCTTTCTAGTAGCTTTGACCTTTTACCTCACATTTTGTCTTGTTTAAAAGCAGCAGCATGCAGAAGATGGATTGCATATTAATTACAAACACTTCCCTCTACTGTGATAAATATTTGGAGATAAAATGTGTAAGGGCTGGCTGCTTGATAAGATGCCCATTTGAGTGCAGAGTACAGATTTTTTTTTAAGGCAGGAGACAGTTTACTACCTTTTCATCCATATCTGATGCCAAGATCTTCAAGTATTTTGGGTGAAAGCGTTGTATAATTTCAAGACTTTCTTCCCTGCGAGGATGTTAAGTGCAGACTTCATTATTTGCTTCTTTGATTTATTTGGGTTGGAAGGAGCTTCAGAAAGTTGTTCTGGACATGGTGACACTCAAGGTGTAGTGGAGTTAGTGGATTCAGATACCACAGCAGAATGTCCCAGTACATCCCCCACAGTCAATCTTTTCATTTCTTTTCTTCTTGGTAGTTGCAGTATGCCTTGAACCCTGCCAGTTGCTGAGATATGAGGTGGAAAACAGAGTCTTATTACATAAAACTTTTTCAATCATATACCAATCTGTAGATTTTCCTGTTTGTGTTTTCCCCAACTGAATGGGATTTTATCAAAGATTTCAGTGTCAGATCACTCAGTGGCTCAGAATGGGAGAGGAACTCCAAAGGTGGTCTGAGGATCAGAGCTGGGATCCTCTTTAGGAAGGACCAAACTGGTGGTTAGTTTAATTTTTGTGTGTTGGATGTCCAAATTGGTACTGCAGAATGGCATACTGTGGGAAAATGGCCTATATTAAAAAAAATAGTTTATTTATAGATTACTTCTGCATTTACAGTCTGGCGGTTTGATGTGGTCTGCTATGAAAGCACAGCAGAAACAGTCTTCATCAGAATAGGGACCTAAAATCATAACTCATCACAAATTAATAAATATGGCTTAAATACAATCAATAAATAAATCTTAAGAAGTCCACGCTACAATTTTCCCCTGACTTTACACTGGACAGAAGTTATTTGATTATCAGGCCCCCTGTTTTATTTTACAACTCTAATTTTGCATTTATAAAACTCACATGTTCTCAGTGTCATGTGCTATAATGATGGTAATTTCATGTAGTGTTTGAAAACTGAACATGAGATGCTGTTTAAAGTTTTACTGAGAGACAGGGAAATTCTTTGTATCTTACTGCAGAAAAGGGGTTCTCAGCATTTGTGGTGTCACTTTTGCAAATATGTCACCAGGAGGAGCTAATATGACCTTTCCTTTTTTTAAGTAATATTTTCTACCACCCAGGACTCTTCAACAAGTCCTGTTCCACTGACTGGATGGAGAATTTTGGGTGTATTTCCAGTCAGCAGTTTTTTAGCTCAGTCTTACAGGCATAGAGGGCAGATTTTTGTTTAGGACAGGCATCACTCTATAGCTGGACATGTGAGTGTTGGCTGGAAAATCTATCATTCTAATTTAATTTTTTTTTAAAGTGGTGCATGCTGAAATGTCAAAACACTGAGGGGTTGTTACTTGCAGATTACAGATTTATGAAGCAACTGTGACATTAAAGTGGTCTTACTCTGGTTACAGTATGCATTTGTCAAGGGCACAGGCTTGCACGATGATTCTGAATTCCTGTGGAATTTAACTGAGCAACAGCTGGTCTGTAGGATGTGTAGATTTTAACAAGGTAATGTCTGTGTTTTGGCAAAGGACTTGTGTGACCTTCTGCTGAAGCTGTTCCAAAGTGCCTTCTTCCTCCATTCGAGTCTGTAGGGGTCCTGAAACAGTATTTGTGTGAAGTTTCTGTATTCTCTCTTCTCCTCTTGATTTTACCACAGATAAATTCTACAAAATTCCTCAAAGGAGTATTAGGGAGGAAAAAAAAGAAAATAAAAAGATCATCAACACCACTAACTACAGCTTACGGTAGAAAGAATACTCTTTTGGGCTTGTAATTGTGTCAGATTCCTTTTCTCCTCAGTTGTTGTTTGGGGTTTTTTTTTCACTTGAGAGAGGTTTATGGTGCTGTCTCTGCCAGGATAACCGTGTCTCAGGGTTGAAGTTGTATTTCTCCCGGAGTTCCTAGAGGTGATGTTATCTTTTGTTCACTCAACAGTATGGTCATTCCTGAGAGCATCTGTCACTTCAGGCATTGTAAGATGGATGAGTCTCAAGTGAACTGCTGGTTGAAGCAAATGGTAAAAATAAGAAAAGATGTGGGGGTTGGGGATCTTCAGAGGGGACAGACAACAAGGAAGCACTGTTAAAAATCAAAAGTAAGCCAGACCATAGTGGAAGAAAGAGCCACAACGTGGATCATGTTAGCAGATCTCACAGGTCTTGGCAATGAAGATTGGTGGTTGGTGAATTCTGAAGAGATCTTCTGCATCTTGGCAAAAATGCTGTTGATTTGTTTCCTATTTCATTAGCAAGTAAGGGAGGATAAGAAGGAGATGACCTGAACATAAGGTGCAAAACATTTTTTTGTCACGTTATGTTATATGGTCAGGACAAACTAATGTTGCCAATATTCAGGAAAAGGGTTAATGGTATTTTGTGTGTCTTAAATACTGTGTGATAATCTGTCAGTTCTGAGTGGGCACATAACAGTATAAAAACCAAAGCAACATACCAGCAGTTTAGCTTTTGGAAAAAAAAATGGAAACTTAAAATTCATAGTTGATGGTATTTCAGAAGGTACTTAATGTCTTTAAAAGAGGTAAGGTTCCCTACAGCATCTCTGATTTAGCTGGACTAATTGAGTTAGACTTTTTAAGAGAGAGAAAGTGGTGCAAAAACACATAAACCCCAAGAAAACTCCCTCGAATGCTCTGACAAGCAGATCCTCACCCCCCACCCCCAAGCTGAGCAAAGGTCTGTGTTTGCAAAAGCAGCCGGCAAAGGACAAAAGGCACTTACAGCCCAGTGTGTGTCAAGGTTTGGGAAGGGTCCAGGAGGATCTTGGCTTGAAAAATTATTTTGTCACACTGTTGGCATTGGTCCATAAGGGGAAGCACTGGTTGAAAGGCGAAGAAATTAAGATGATTAGAAGCTTTAAAGCTTCACAAATGGTGGAGTATCTCTCTTCTCAATGGATATAAATAATAGATGAAAGACTGAGAGTGACAACAAAGGCTCAGGGCCTTTAAGAGAATGTGTGCAGCCTGAATAGAGGTCTGTGGCCTAGGGCCAAAGGTCTTAGCTTTGAGTGTAATTAGAAGAAAATACAAAAATGTCATTACTAGCAGGTGAAATGTTCAGCACGTGTCTGAAAAATAGCAATTTCAGAGCCAGGAGCAGTTGGAATTGGATTACTGACGTTCTGCAATCGCTGCAGTCTGTGCAGAGCCCTACAGTTTGGTCGGAGGTTGGGAGTGTTATCCCTGTTGTCCATCTGTGCCGGGGCCGCTGCCGGCGTGGCGGGGACGCGCCGTGCGGGGCAGCATCGGTGGTCCTGGCAATAGAGTTGTTTAGTGCCTTTCTTCAGAACACAACAATCCTGCCCAGAACCTTTCCTGAGCCAGAGGTGAGGGTTACAGCTGCTCTCTCAAACAGGCTGATTTTTAAAATTGAGAGGAGGGGAGGGAGCTTTAAGGCCTTTAATTTTAAAACCTGGAGTTTGAATTCGGGGTGTGCAGCTGCATTCTGGTTTTGCCAGTGGGCCTGTGCCTGCTTTAAGCCAGTGGGCCTGTCCCAGCTTTAAGCCTTAAAATCCCATGTGCGAGCACCAGGGGAAATTTCTCTAAAACTTTTGGCAAAATATGGTCTGTTGCTATTGAGAAACCAAACCAGTTTGTCTGCCTAAGAAAGTCTTGTCAAAGTCCGCTCAATGATAACTTAATTTAAAGCTTTTCCTCATGTTAATTGGTCTTCTCTACAGCCCTAGGTATTTTAGGAGTTATTCTTTTGCTTGCTGCTTGCTTTACCATTTCTGCCATTCCTTGGCGTATTTCAGCTGTATTTTCTTTTATAAAATACAATTTCTATTAGTAATGTTTTCACTTCAATATTTCTATGGAAAGCCAGATAGGAGAGCAACCAGCTAATTCTGATTTCATTTTGAACATTGATCTCCAGGGTAGATAACTGCTCACCCATTTAGTTTGTTTCTTTATAAATAGTAAAACAATTACCTCTGCATTATCATATCTTTTTTTAATGTTTCTGCAACAGTTGATTTTATCATATTAATGTGATAAATGCTTAACCTGTCATATAGTGACTTCAGCGCCAAAAATGTGCAAATTCTGAGTTTGTACTTCTGGTAGAATATAGAGAAGATACCAAGCACTTTGAACCAACTATTCCTCTAAAGAAAAATGTGCTTTTAATAGTCATTGGCCCTCCTTTTTTTACCCTAGACCAGGTTTCCACAGGAAGGATTTTTTTGTTATAAACTATATGCTGGCATGAGTAATTCTGATTTTTTTTCCCTTTTTATTTTTCAGGTGTTCAGGAGTTTTAAGCAACTTTGCAGCAAGGCTTCACAAACTCTTAGCTGCATCCTTTAATCATGACTGCATTTCAAATAGGTTAAAAGGAATCTGAGAAGGTACTGTACTTGCCTTTCCTAACAGACTATACTCTGTATGTTTGTGGTCAGCATCTCTGCTTTAATTTTCATTGACTGCATTTTAGGAGCAGTGTGGACTGTAAATAACGATTTTACTTTTGCTTCAGGCATGTGAAATGTCCAAGTTCTTTTAAAGAAAAAAAGAAATCCAGTTCACATAAGCAAAAAGCCTTCAACAGAGGGCTGATTTGTGCTTCTATTTTTTTCTTATATACCCACAATGAGGTCAACTTCATTATTTAATGACACTTCTTTTGAAGCTGTAACAATCTTCTTCTGCTGTTTTACTTAGAGGCTCTGCAAATACCTAAGCAACTAGCTAAATATATGTTTTATGCACTTGAAGGGTGAATGTTTGTTTGTTTATTTGTCCTCTCAAAGGGTTTAAAACAAATGGGAAGAAGAATGCAGATCTTTGTAATGATTGGGATAGATTTGTGCTTCCAACTGAGATTCTCACACGTCTTTTTTTCCCTGACTTCTGAGAGGGGGGAGGCTTGCCTCAGTACACAATATTGGGCTCACATAGTTTCTGGTTGCATTTAAATAGCCAGCGTACCCAGAAGGCTGAAGATCTATTCCTGCTTTATGACCTGTTGTGTCCCTGGGGGCAAGGGCAGCCCTGAGCAGAGCAAGGGGGTCATGGCCACAGCCCAGGTTCTGCGCGGCGCTTCTGGGCTCCCAAAACCTGCCCGCAGGAACATTTTGCTTGGCAACATCTGGAACTGTGGTATAAATCTGGAAGAGGGGGGAACCTCCAGGATTTTGCTTCGCCAGGTGCTAGGAGGAAGCAACATTAGCCTTTTTGATAGGGGGGGGGGGAGGCAGATTCTGTGGCCCTGAAGTTAGGCTAAACAATTGCAGAGGTCAAAGGACAGCTGAGTGCGGTCAATGAGACACCCTGGGGTGTATTTTGTTACTTAGTAAAAGGAGCAGCATCCTAAAACCCTAAAGGATTCTCTTGAAAATCTTGTGTTGTGAAAAGGTTTTATGAGTCTGATGGCAAAAAGTGCTGATTTAGCTAAGGAATGCTTGCTTTTGTCTAAATGAAAGGCTAATCCTTACCAAATGTTGGCAGCTATTATAGTGCAGTCAATGCAGGTCTGAAAGGACAGTTAGGGTAGAAGTGTACTTTGGGATCCCAAATGCTTATCATTTTAATGGTTCTATAACTGAAAAGATTTCTGAAACTTTCACCCTTTATCCTAAAATTTAAGCCATGAACAAATTATCTGAAAAAGTAATAAGTAACTCTTCACTTATAATTTAAAAAACTGTTCGTAAGGGAGCTGTGCCTGCCTGGTTGTTCTGTATTCCCTGACAGATTTGCTTTAGATTTTCAGGGTACTGCCTAGCTTAAAGTGCAACTTCCTTTAATCTGCTAACATTTATTAATTGGCTGAAAAAAAAGTGTGGGGGTTTTTTCTGGTCTTGAGTAGTTTTTACTGTTCTTGTTTCAATGCTCATGAGAAAAAAAAAGAATAGGTTTGGGGTAATTAATTCCTATAATTTGTTTAGCATTATCTTTCTTTAAAAGGACAGCTTATTAACACTTAACATTTGTCACAGAAACAGATAAGAAATCAATGTCAGAGCCAAGACCTTGTAAATAACCCGAAAGGAAATGTAATAATGGCCGTCTTCACCACAGAGGTGGTGGGGGAAGGACTGGGCATGTGGCAGAATTGGTTCAGTGCTTTTTGTTTTCCTTTGGAAGGGGGGGCTGCTGCAAGGCACGACCCAGAGCCTCTGACTCGTTGGCCCTACTGTCTTACACAAACACTCCTGGTTGTATTAGGAAGAAAAAGGTACTTGGGAGCCAGTGGTGGTGGTGTTTTTACAGTGACCAGGCTATCATTGTGATCTGTGGAAGAACTCTATGAAAGAGCTAAAAAAGAATAAACTGCATAATTTTCAAGGTCGGGGGGAGTGAACAAAGAAATTGACGAGTTGGTTTGGTTTATTTTATAAAGAAACCTCCTTGCAAAATGCAAAATAAACTTTGTAGAGTTTAACTTTTAAACTCTTCAGAAGTACTCCATACAGATGTTTAGCATTGATTTATGTCAAGGTTAAGGCACCTTTAAACAAATAAAGTTGGGAATGGATAAACCTACTAAAATACAAATCGCCTATTAAACACAGAAGATGTTTGTATAGCATTCAGGTTGCCACAAAACTGACACATGTCCTGAAAATCTCCTGATAACCCCTTCTAAACTCATCAGGAAATGATGGCATGTGTTTGAGGGGTACACAAGGGAGCAGCCAGAGAGGATAGAGATGGAAGGTCAGGCTTTAGCTTTGACTTTCGAGGCTTCAGCTTCATGCTTTTGCAATAGGGTGATGGCAAATGAAGAAAGGATTAAATGATTTATTTATCAATGAGATTGTTCTGGCTTCTGCTGTAGGAATTCAATGAGAGGTCTGAGACTATTTTCAGCTTTATCCCTACAGACAATAACTATCATATTTTACATATATATCTATGTAGTATTAAGTGCTATATCTGTATAATTAAACTGCTTAAAGGAGTACATATTTGAGCAGTAATGCTTAATTTTGTTTGTAACTTCAGAATTTAACTACTCAGAGCACAAAAAATAGGTTTAGATGTGTTATATTTTTTTTCTCATCTACTGGAGAAAATTGTTCTGTGTTTATAAACTATTTATTAGGTGTTTGGGGTATTTTTGTTTGTTTGTTTGTTTGTTTGTTTTAAGCAGATTTTAGCCCACAGTGAGAATTTTATGGATAGTATTTATATTCTACTGTGGCACCAGTCATTGAAAAATATTTTGAGCATTAGTTTCTTGAGTGTCAGGATTTACTGGCAGCTTTATATGCATGCCATCAAGAATACGTAGAACCTGTAAATATTCTGTGTTGCTGACTCATTAAACCATAATAGCAGCTTTGGGAATCAAGATTGCCTGTGCTAGCATGTTTATGTTGTACGTAAATTAAGGCCAGCCTGTAAACATCATTAAGATTTTGGGGAGAAAAGTACAGAAGCATATCTAATGCCTCCAACAAGTCAAATATTTTATTGCAGTTTTTTTCCATGTTAGACATAGCTGCCCCACTCCCCCCCTTCCCCCATTTATCATAGTGGCTGATGAGTTGTATTACAGGACAATATAAGCATTGGAAATGGAAAATTATTTCCTTCTCCTATGATGAGTTAATAGTATGTGATTTGAATTTTTGGATTTCTGTTTTAAGTATGGATAAAGGTATTTGGTTTTTTTTTCCTAGACCTAAATGGCATTATATAAATGTCATTTGTGGACATTTATCCCAGAAATAACTTTAGAGATTCCTCAGTATCTAGAAAAGGTATCTTGAATGTCAAAACTCTTCTTTTTTGGCCAGATCCCTGGATATGGTGTTCAAGTGTTGTTCTTTTGATTGCCTGTTTCTTGCAAATTTCATCCTGACTAAAATCTGGGATATTGCAGATGGGCCAACAGTGATGTGCATCTTTGATCTCAAACAGGGTTGCCTATGGTAATTTTAGAGATTCTGGACAAAACTTTGTTTATTTTACAGAAGAATTTGTGGTATTCTGGGGAGGGGAGTAAGTAGAGTCAGCTTTGACACACGACAAACACATGTTGTGGAAAAGGAAAAGGAAGAACTCTACAAAGCACTCTGCACTTGGAAGTTCATTTCCACTAAAAATATCTATGAGAAATTTGGACATAGTTTCCCACCAGCATGAAGTTGCCATAAGTCTCTGATTGATATTAAATTGACATTACTTGTGGATTTAAGCTGATTGTTATGGTTTTAACCTATAGAAGGTTTGCTTGTCTGTTCAGAGCATTGTTTTTTGCACAGAAATTGCCATGAAAGCAGCTGGCTTTGCTGTGTTGGTCTTTTCTTGTCTCTGCATCATGGGCTGAAAGTGACTGCAGAAATGTAAGATTTGCCTCTCTATCTAGTGACTATGTGGGAGCTTCAGATAAAAAAAATGTTGTTTGTTCCATTCTAAAACATATTTTGAGTCCAAAAGAGCAAAAGCATGATCATTCTGAGTTATTTGAAAACGGTTGTTTTGGAAGAGCTGTGCAGGTATGTGCTCTGAGGGAACTTGACAAACATTTTGACACAATCCTCTGCGAAAGAAGAGGGGCTTGTTTCCACATTTGCTGGTTCCTTTTTAGGGATGACTAAACCTTGTAAAACTGAGGAGAACTCTTGTTCAGGCCTGTCTGTTTTCAAACTGGGCTCTAGAGAGAAAACCAGTCCTTTTTCAGAGGATGTGAGGAACCAACTGCTTACCTAACCTTCTGTCCAAGTGCATTATAATTACTTAAGGCTGACTTTATTTCTTCTTGATTAAATTTTATTTTTTAATCTAGAAATCTGTGTTAGGGATTCTTTCAGTAATCTCCCTGAAGAGGGAAAGGAACAAAACTTGATGGTGCTTTTGGCAGAATTTTGCACTTTACAAGTGAAGGAGAAGGGGGAGATGCCATGTGTGAGTCACTTGGATGCAGGGTGTTACCCTTTGTACATAGACATGTTCTGGCTGCAGAGACTTTTTTCTTTTTTCTTTTTTCTTTTTTTTTCTTTTTTCTTTTTTTCTTTTTTTCTTTTTTTCTTTTCTGTTTTATTGGTAACCCTGAAATTACTTTCAAGTTGCATATTTGAAGAAATGCCATGGTACATCTCCAGCTCTGCCAACTTCACAGGGGAAAAAAGTTTGCTTGAAGCAAAGGAAAGGTTGAAGTCAACAAAGTTTTACTCCAGTGTTTTATTTTTAGCCTGTTGCAGCTGTCAGAAACCAGAACATGGATCAGATAAGATGAATACAGTGGAAAAAGAGAGTATTAAGTGGGTATTTGTGAAAAATTGGTTCATCTTTGTTTGGAAAGTTTTAAGAGCCAAAGTAATCTGTATTACCATTATGCCTCTTATTCAGAAAGTTTTATTTTTATTAGTGTCACTTTGTATGTGTTTCAAGAACTGAGAACTTTCAGAACCACTAATGTCTCTACAAAATGAATAGTGATTTGTTTATATTGCTTGGCAATAAAAATATCTTTTCCTCTCTTATTTAGCAGCACTTTCATATGAGAAAACTTTAAAAAAAGAAAGAAAAGAACATGGGGAAAACCACTTTTATTTTAGATATACATATTTAAAATTACCTTTATTAAGGATTTTCTTTTTAATGCTGTACAATCTGATATTGAGATGTGTCAAAATGGAGTACATTTTAGCTTCTATTTTCTCTATCTTAATAGTGATTTTTTTTGCTGTTTCCTATCAAGTAGTATCATCTTGGTGAGCAGTCTTTAAAATGCCAAGCATAAGTTCTTACGCAAATGGTACCCTCTGCCTACAATAAATAATTACCATAAGCTGTGATGTTTAAAATCTAAAATTCTGCAGCCCAGTGGCCTAAGGATTTACAATAATTCACATGCATAAATGTATAATATGTAAATGTATGCCAAGCCATAATGCACAGTCCTACTCCATAGTCCTATTGAAGGCAGCACCAGGCAGGTGAATGTGTACATAGAGTACTGAGTTCTGAAACAGATCAGGAGAACTGGTGTAGAGACAACTTGCAGGAAAAAAAGAAACACAAACAAGCTGAGCAAACTCAGTGGTTGGAAATTACTTCAATATCATTGGCTTCATATGGTGGTCTTGGTTAGTCCAGTTGTGTTGGAGAGTTGGTCCACAAACTCAGTTGATAAGGCATTTGAAGTATGCCTGGGATTGCAGGTGAAGTGCTCAGCTTCCAGGTGCCCAGTCCTAAAATGGATGATCATTCCTTTCATTTTCACAAGCAATGCCAGCTGAGATGCCATTGTGATATCTTCTTTTTATGGCATTACATGGCTCTTTTGAAACATTGGTTACTTTGCCTTTCAATTTCTCAGGATAGAAGCAACTGGGAAAAAAAATGCAAACAAAAATATAATTCATAAAAGTCAGTAATTAGTGATAATTACCAGCATTAAAATTGGTGACAGAGACTTGTGTTTATTTAGAAAGACCATTCATTGAGCTTCCCAGTTATGGATTTTTTTTTAATGGTGAAATATTAGACAGTGTTCTGTTGAAATGAACATTAAATCTTCATTAGAAAAAAGCTTTAAATTAATGAGTGCATCTGAGAAGATAGTTTACTTCATAGATTTTTGTAAACTACATAAATAGATTTTATATCTCTAATGCTTCTGAATAGTTTGTTTTAATTTGTAATTGCTAAATATAGTTGTTAGCTAATAACTTACAATAAGATCTGTGTATTAACAGAATATATGTTGTTAGTGAATGACAACACATATATGAAAATATCAAAGTTTCAATTAAAATATATTGGCTTTGGGAACAGTTACTGATTTTGAATACACTATTTGAGGAACAAATTTGTACTTACTGTATTATAATTGCTTACATACAATATTAATTTTATCTGCTGTGTTATTAAGAGTGGTAGCTAAATGAATTCATAGAGTCATAGAATGGGTTGAATTTGAAGGGACCTTCAAGCCCATCTAGTTCCAACCCCAGATCCTCACCACCCTCACAGTGAAGAATTTCTTCCTAATACTTACTGTGAATCTATATTCTTTCACCTTAAAGCCATTTCCCCTTGTTCTGTCAGCCCCTGCCCTTGTCAAAAGTCCCTCTCCAGCTTTCTCCTAGGTACTGGAGGTCTGCCTGGAGCTTTCTCTTCTCAGGCTGAACAGCCTCAACTCTTACAGCCTCTTCTCACAGAAGAGGTGCTCCAGCCCTCTAATCATATTCATGGCCCTCCTCTGGACCTGCTCCAGCAGGTTTACATCGTTCTTAGTATGATGGAGACCCCAGATCTGGATGCAGCACTGCAGATGGGGTCTCACCAGAGCAGAGCAGAGGGGCAGAATCCCCTCCCTTGGCCTGCTGGCCCCGCTGCTTTTGACGGAGCGGGATGCGGTTGGCCTTCGGGGCTGCGAGTGTGCATGGCTGGGTCATGTTGCTCTTCTTGTCAACCAACACCCCCAACTCCTTCTCCTCAGGGCTGCTCTCAATCCATTCTCCATCCAGCCTATATTTAGGCCTGGGGTTGTCCCAACCTTCATGAAGTTCTCATGGGACCACTTCTCAAGCTTATGAGATCCCTCAAGCATGGGATCCCTTCCCACCACTCTAACCCCATTGTAGAAGGCTACCAAATTTTCAGGCACAATTTGTCCTTAGTGTTGGCTGTCACCAGTCACCTCCTTATTTTCCATGTGCTTTAGCATAGTTTCCAGGAGGATCTGCTCCACGGTCTTGCCGGGCACAGAGGTGATTCAAGCATAACTGCCTGACTTTGTGAACACGCCGGGTTGTTAGAAGAATAAATTGTAATTCATGCCTGCTACTAATTGCAAAATCAAAATTACACAGCAAAAATATGCCTTGATCCTATAGCTAAGATTAAACATCATTGCTGATTTGGTTGTATTGCACTGGCATTAATAATGTGGTTAATAGTCCTGTTGATTTAGGACAGAAAACATAAGTGGGGAAAGCTATGTATGAGCATGCATGTTTTAAGGAAGCAGGCTGAAGTTTACAAAAGTGCTCCTTGGTGATTTATTTGTGCCATCCCTGCCATGACTGTGTGAGTATATACTCCTTTTAAAATAATGAAGTCTTTTAACAATACCTAAACTTCAAAATCAAAAGCAATGATTGTAGGTTAATAACCTTTTTTCCCACCTGAAGGTTTTTCTGTTAAAAGAGAAGTGTATCCCTTCTGCAGAAGGGTGCATTCCTTTTCCTATCTACACTGTGAAAGGTCCCTGCAGCATAAATGGATTTGCTCCCTATTCTACTAATTTGTTTAGAAAACCCTAAAAAACCTCCACAGTAACTTATCTGCTCATTTCATAACATCATTTGAAAGGACTCCAAAAGCTTTGCAGTCAGAGTAGGCTAAATCCACATAATTAACTCCTGAAAGCTTTTATATGTTTTCCTTCATCTGCTTATTTCATCTGTTTTTTGAGGAAATGGCATTAAGTGAAGCTTGGAACATGCTTAATCTTAAATCACCTCAGTCCTCACTAGAGGAATGTGTTGGTGCACTGGCTGCACCAGTTTCCCTCTCACTGTGTTGTAAGAATTTAACCTATCTAGAATGCAGCATTTTTTTTCCTTGAGTGGGAGCCATAACCTGGAGAAAAGTAAGGCCAGTGCCATTTTGTAAAACTTGACTTGAGCTCAGCTTGCAGTGATTTCTGTGCCATTGTGGCTCTCAGTGTATTCTGTGTTTGGTCGTGGTTGTAAACTGCTCTTTGTGTGCACAGCTCAATGGATAACACTGTTAGAAAGAACTAAAGAAACATTTCAACTTTAGGTAAAAGATATGATATGGTGTTTTTTCAGTTGCTATTTTTTGGTGGTTTTCCTTTGCCAGCCTCAATGTCACATCATTGCTGGTTTATTCTGTGAAGCAGAAAACTCCCAAGTCACTGAATTTCTAAAAATGCAATTCAGACCTAATTTTTGCTTTAAATCACTTGGGGGTGATTTGAAGTTGATACCTTCATTCATGTAAGTTCAGCTTAGTAACACCATCCTACATCCAGGTGTTAATTTCACCTTTAGTATATTTATTGTTTTGTGAGCTGTTCCTGAGGACTGTAGGAATACTCTTGGGCTGGAAGGGATGGAGCAGTAAGGGCATAGCAGCCTCCATATTAAGACCACTTGTGATTTGCTTTCTGTTTGATGTTGTGGGGAAACAGCTGCTCCCTTCCACCATCCTGCCTGTGGCTCTGTAGTATATGCATTTTTCTGTCTCTGTCCTAGAAATTGTCCAAATCCCAGATAATCTGATGCAATACTCCAAGATACAGATACCATTAATTGAGCAATAAGAGAAATATCCTCGTCAGGAAAAAATATGTGTTCTTGATCCTTCCCATTACTTTTACACAGTTGTGGCAACATTAGACTGAAAGATGAGACTCTAAACAGTACTGGATGCAAACAATATTTTTTTAAAAATAAAATGAAAAATAAAGAGGAGAGGAAAATGGACTGTAAATAGGGTAAATCCAAACTAATAATTAATTTTTCTTGAAAGACATTGTTAATGAGTTATTTATCTGTCACTTGCTACATAAGATTGTAAGCTCTTTACAGTTGAGTTTGAATATCCCTAATGAAGACAAAACAGGGTGAGAATCTCAAGACTTTGAAAAGACAGGAGGGAAAAAAGGGAACCTTACAGTGGTTATGAAGTAAGGCTTCTACTCCACCTTACAATCTTCTTTTGAGTCACACATAAGTCTTCCCCACTGAATGCTACAGTTGATGCTGTACGAAGACTTTTGACTTTGAAGTCTGCACTTTTAGTGAATGTATACATTTGTTATTGTCATTATTACCTGCCATTCTTTCTGCTGTTTGCATGTTCAGGGTACATCCTAGTGATGCTCTTATGGGAAAAAAATAATACTCCCAGAACATGACTAAGAATGATGTAAACAATCAAAAACACTAGCTGTACCTGAAACAACCAGTCCAGTTATTCTGCAGCACAAATAGATGCCTGGTCTCTCTTTGCCTGAGATAACCCTTTGAGATACAGAAGCTGTGCTGGGCCTGGCAGTGCCTTTGTGGAGGAACTTGCTTTTTTTTCCTTTGAAGAGAAACTTCTCTGTGGGGTAGGCCAGATCAGAAGCCAGATTATGTGTTTTGGAGAACACAATTACATTATTAGGTTAAACACAAAGTAAGGACTTGATAGAGCTGACTTAATGGAGGGTGTTTGCATCAGATTCATCATTCGCTATCAGGTAATTGTGAAATTGCTTTAAGCCATAACAACAACACTCACCCCCTCCCTCATCCTCCACTTCGGTTCCTCTCCTTTAAAGTCTTTGGGGTCATGACCCACCTGGAGGCCAAATATGTGGTATCTGGTGTACTGAATGATCTGATTATATTTTTACTAGCAGAGCCTTCAACTCAATGTGCAGTTCTGGCTCCCAAGAGTTACTGAGTCGTGATCCACTTTTCAGAGGTGACTTTTTTTTTTTTAATGTAAAGAAGCATAGTCACCTTTTTTTCTCTCTCACCTAAAAGTGGGTAGTGTTTACTTTTCTTACACACTGCTGGACCTGGGCTCTGGTTTTTCTCAAACATCCCATGTCATGTTTCTGCACAGATCTTTTGAAACCTGGGTGACGACATGGAACAAGATTATTTGCTTGAATTGACAAGGCATTTTTATAAGTTCAGCTTCTGGGTTTGAAAGAGTGATTAGAATTTCTCTGAGTCCTTCACCACACAGTTAAATGATGCAGTGTTAAAATCAATTCTCTTTGAAATTTTGCTTTTGTTATTTCCATTTCTGTCTGCTTTGATAGAAGCTGACGGTAATTGTAGTTTTGCTTTCCACAATGAATGCCCATATTAATTGTTTTATTTAAAGCTATAGCAATACTCCTTCTTTACCTGTAGTCAGGCTAGAGGAATCTCACAATTGCCTTGTTCATGTGTCTTTGTAACAAGACATATTGAAATGTGAGGGCTGCCTTCCAGCTCTGTTTTAAGGCAGTTCTCACTCCAGCAAATCTCATGGCTGTAATCCTCTGGTTCAGTGATGGGCTACTGCAAAGAAAACTTGAAGTGGGTTTAGGAAATTTGCTTTGAAGAAGCACAGCAGCAATGGAGAAATGTTGGGTGGTGCCTTAGTATCTGAATCTTTTCAGAGAGGAACGCTGAGAGTGATAGAGCCTGGAGGTGGGAGTGATCTAAATTTTAGGAAATTCCCCTATTATTTCATGTTTTCTTTTAGATTGAATTTTGAAATTATTCTGATAATGTCTTTTAATCCCCATAGTAAGTTTTAAGGAAATAAAATAAAAATTCATCTGTGTGCAGTGGGAAAGCTGTTGAGGTAAAAGGGAAGCCTTAGAAGGGCTGTTGCCAAATTGAATCTCCTGCCTTGGTAGGGTGGTGGGGAAGGAAAGAGTCTTGCAGTTAAATACACATACACTTTGCACATACTAACACTCTGTAGAGTTCAATCCAAAACAGACCTCCAAAGGTTGCCAAGAGAAGCAGGCAATTTAAGCATTACACTGGTATCCATCCAGTGGTGCAGGTAAAAGGCAAGGTGAGGGCTGGAATACTGAATTAGAGATGTGCAGATTGCTCATTGCTGGGAATCTAACCAGCTCTGTGCTGAGTTGGCTACAATTAGTGTGCAGGTAGATATGGAAATGATTATTTACCCTCTCATGAAACCGCCTGCCCATTGGAAACTTCTGAGTGCACACAGGTGGGCTCCAGGAGAGTTCCATGCCATGTTGCATGGGTATGGAACAGTGGGCATGAGGGTGAGCCCTGCTGTGCCAGAGTTTGCAGCATAAAAACAGGTTTGTGAGATCAGGGAGGAGCTCCTGCATCAAGTCCAGCTCTGTTTTCTCAGTCACTGTGTCAGATTGACTCAGATGAACTCAACAATGGAATGTCTTTGCCACATCCTCCCAAGCTCACTGAGGCATCAGATGGGCAGAGTTTTTTTGTCTTAATTTCACTATAGAAAGCAAGAGGGATTGGTTTCTTTTTTTTTACCAAATGACCTCATATATGAAAGTTGGATAGATGTAACTTTTTTAACAATGAGTGTTACTTTGGTTATGTTAAATCATTGGCTTTGGTCATATTTAAATGCAGATATGGCAGATAGATGTCTTAATAGGAGAAATGTTCTTTGGTTTCAGTGGTTTGTTTTTTGGTTTTGGTTTGGTTTTTTTGCCTCCCTTTAAATTCCATCAGTTCATTTTTCCTCCAGGCTCTGCTGCCTCTCAAGCCCCCGCAGCACACTGGAGTCCATTTAAAGCACATTCTCCTCTCTCCTCTGCCACTGCTTAGGTGTGCTTGCTGGAGGCTGCCTCCTATTTACACTGTGAGGAGGAAAATTAACCATTTCCTAATTACACCAGGCATTTAGGGGTAGAATCAAGTGCAAAAGCACTAAGGAGTTACTCCCTTGAATTGGTGCTCCTGGCTTTTGGGGAGGCTGGATCAAGATGGCACAGCCTTAACCAGGCAGTAGCTCACTGCTGGAGGGTCTTGCCACCTCCTCTCCCCTGCAGAAGGAAAAGCCCCTGCTCTCCCCTCCCCAGCTCTATTGAACTCCAAATGAGGCCCAGCTGCCCTAATGGCCTCAGGCAGTGTTAGGAAATCAGCTGCCCCATGCTGTTCTCCAGGGCTCCCAGCTTCCTCAGCCCAGCCCAGCAGCCACTCAGCCACTCTGTCCCCTGACACCCCTGCCTGCCCCATCTTGCCCAGGCACATCCCTGGCACGCCTCCCTCCTGCTCTGCTTCCTTCTGCAGGGACCAGAGCTCACACACGCTGTGCTTCCTGAGCTTTTCTTCACTTGGCATTTCCCCCAACAATCTTCTTGTCTCTTGGCAAGCTGGAAACATCCTCTGGTAACATTAACCATTAACCATTAACCATTTCTCTGGTAAATCTGTGACAGTCTCCATCCTCTGGCAAGTCTCCTTGTGTGGGTGCCAGGGAAGCAAATCAAATTGCCAGCATTTTTGCTGTGTGCGTGCTATGCTTTATTAATAGCATCTAAATTAAAATAGTTGTCATAGATTTTATACAACAGGTAGGCTGTAGAAAATGTGGAGAATGAATAGACTTCACACAGATGTTGTGCTATGGGAATTGCAAATTTTCTGATTCATGAAGGTTGATTCATTTTCATTATGGTGTTTAAACTAAAGTCTTCTAATTTGAATACATTCCGGAAATCTTACCTTAAGCACATAATAACTGACATAAATAGCAGAGAAATTAAATTTTATTGCATGAAATTTAATAATAGTCTGTCATGATTTCACTTATATTTATGGACGTATCATCACTGATTTCAGTAAAATAAGTATTTCAGTCACTTAGCTGATTTCCATCAATTCTTTTTTTCAAAGGCACCTTTAACTTACTGCAACCTTAATACTGTTCAGTGTAGTTTTTTCCCTAGCACACTTTGTAGTTGTGTGTTTGTACACAGTCCGTACCATTTCCAAATTTAATGAAAACATATAGAAGGGAAAAGAGAATCTACTTATCTTAGGTATTCCACTGCTGAAATAGCAGAATGTGTCAGGTTAAGAAATTATTTTTTATCTGGTTTTGTCTCTGGTTAGGGTAGAGAAGTGTAGTTGCCACAAAATTTTATTTAAAGTCAGTCTAAATCAGAGATGGGGAATTACTTTCCCAAAGCTGCATGAAGTCTCTGAACAGGGAACTGACCCTCTCTCCCAGGTTAGGGTGAATAATTTGATTTGTTTCACATCTCTGTATCCAGTAGTGTAGTAATAATTAGCTCTTAGGTATTTGTCTGCACCAGCAGACCTCAAAGCTGCTGGAAGTGGCTGTCATGATTATTGCCCTTTTGCAGGTGGCCCTGAGGACCTTGAGCAACCCCGTGATAAAGCAGGAGTGGAACTGTAGGTTTTCAAAATGCCAACTTATCTTCTTGGCCAAGGTCTCTTCCTGTTTGTAGGGCTGGGTGACATCTAGTGAGGGGAAGTACAAAGATAATGTTTTAAGGTTTTATACTTTTGTGTCTGTTGGTTTAACTGGGGAAAACTTTCCTCTGTTGAAATAAATTTCTCTGAAAGTTCAGTCTCGTGCTCTGAATGTTGGAAAATTTTAGACTGCTGTTTCTTTGGAACAAATGTCATTTGGTATAATGATCTAGCAAAGTGGAAATCTTCATATTTCATTGAGTCTCCCTTAGCTCATTTTATAACCTTCCAGGGCCACCCTGTTACTAAATGTTTAAATTTGAGTGTCTGTATCCTAGTGCTGGCTGCACAAATGTAACAGCCTTTGGGGCTATGTGATGCCATCCAAGGAGAAGAAATGGTCTACAGGTCTGTTTGTGCTTGAGTATTTCATTAAGTTCTTAAATTCTTCATCAATACAAACAGAAATATTAATTGTTAAAGCAGATATTTAAATGATTGTTATCACTCTATGAGTGAAAAGAATAATTTTAAGTAAAGACATTTCACTGCATGTGGTTAAGAAGTTATTTATTTCTCTCTTTTTTATGTTTATCTTTTGTTAAAATTAGATCCTTTGATAGGTCAGACTACATGTAAATTGCAGTATTCCAGTTAAGACAGGGGTGAAGAGATTCTGGAAAGACTGAGAAACTAACCTTCCATGTAATTTCAGTTAATATGAGCAAGAGCAAAAATTCAAGTTATTGGATGTCTTTGTGTAAAGTTTTTCTCCAAATAATGGAATACTGACAAGTGAAAAATCATGCAAACGCATTCTCTGACAAAAATTGATGAAGCCCAACTTGATTTTTAATTTTTTTTTTGTTATGTACCCTTCAGTATTCTACCCTGAATATCCTAAAAGACCCCAAATAATAATGATTTGATCTATCCTCCATTAATTTTTTTATACCAGGCAGGTTCTTGAGGCTGTCCAGAGGCCATGTACACAGAAGACACAGAGCAGTGTGTTGGAGGTGTGCTAAAAGCTTAGTGGAACAGAAAGATGCAGTCTGCCAGACTGAGAGAGAAACATGAACGTGTAGTGCTTGTTAGAGATGTTGTTTGCACAACATATTTTCTTGCTAACTTTCTATCACTTTCACGGATGATAGCAAGACCTCTGTCTTCATTTGTAAATTCTCTGTGCGTGGACATACCCATCCCCTTATCAGCTGTTTCCTTTGTGGTTTTAGATCATGGGGAATTCATATGCAGGGCAATTAAAATCTGCCCGTTTCGAAGAAGCTCTTCACAACTCCATAGAAGCTTCTCTGAGATGTAGCAGCGTTGTCCCACGGCCGATCTTCTCACAGCTGTACCTGGATCCTGACCAGCCTCCTTTCCTGCCGGAAGGTAACCATGAAAGTATGGCACAATTCAGTTGTTTTTCTCTGTCTTTAAAGGGTGGGGTGTGTTCATAAAAAAAAAAGGCAAAAACTGGACAGCAGTTCATTGTGTGACAAAATCTGAATCTTGGGCATCTTTAAGGGGAAATAATGGCATGCTGGTTATTTTAAAAGGAGATGTATTAAAAGGAGATACTGTTCAAAAGTTTAATTTTGCAGGTTGTTTTTTTTTTTTACTTTATTTTTTTTTCTATTTTTGTTCTTCAGATGTGAAGCCAAAGGTAGAAGAGTTGGATAAAGAGTTAGTACATCGCTATTCGCAAAATGGAAACCTGGACTTTTCTACCAATCAAACTGTTAATGAAATGGAAGATGAAGAAGAGGATGAAGACATGTCAGATTCAAGTAGTCCACCAATCCCATACTCGCAAAAACCTGCCCCGGAAGGGTCTTGCACTACTGATGGTTGGTATCCTTTTTTTTACTGTATGATCTTCACAACTGATTCTAATGATAATGTGCACTCTACAGATACAAATTCTTGAGCTAGAAAGTCTGAAAATACTGTTTATAGTCAAAGCCATAGATCCAACAAAATACGGATTAGAAGGACTTATTTGAGTACATAAAGTTTAAATTTGAAAACATTTGAAAACAGTGTCGAGGACTGGCTGTGGCACGTCATTGGTTTCTGAAAGCCCTATTTTTGTCTTTGGTTTTCATTGATTCACTGTCCTCAAGGAGGTTACCTGAATTGGCATCAGTATGGCTGGTTCTCAGTCTACCACTAAATGATTCTTGGAAACATTGGCAAATTGGATTTAGTTGCTTCCATGGGCAGGAGGAAGAGTTTGGAGAAGGAAAATGGGGAGGACACTTAGTGTACTTTCTGCTGCTGAGGTGATAAGAATGTTGGTAGTGGAAGCTTGTCTGTTTTGTCTTCCCTGTGTGCCTGCTGGCCATTGCTTCCTTGCCCTGAGCTGTCCTGATTTGTTGTTGCCCAAGATGAGCAGAATTGTTGACCATACTGTATTTGTTTGGGTTTAAATGTGTTAAAGAAAGAACCAGGTAATTATTCATGTACTTACTTGGCCTAGGAAAAATTGATGTTATTGGTTCATCTTATCCCAAAATTGTTCTGTTCTGGAGTGTTAACTTCCTCAAAAAAGGAGGACCTACTCATAGTTATTAGATGTGCTTCTTGTTAAAACATCTCCCTGCTGACTTCAGATACCTGAATACAAGAATTGTTGCCACCAGGTCCAAATGCCCTTTTTTGACATTTTATTCAATATCCCCCTGAATCATGGATTTCCTTGTGCACAGTTCATCAAAAGCTGTAATTTGTAAAATGGTTTTGTACCTTACTGAAGTATTTGGTTATATGAAGTGATAGACCAAGTAAGGACCAACTGCTGGTAATTCTTTGACATTTCTGGGGGGCGGGCATTAGTGGCATGCGTTGTCATCTTTGCCTTTTCCACTTCCAAATGCAGCTCACACGAGCATGTTTACCCTCTGTAACAGCATACTGCCCCTTCCCTGTAGCACAAAGAACAGAAGGGCTGGCTGGCTGCTGGGAAAAGATGAGGAATATTGTTGGGAGAATTTGTTATTCACACAGAAGTGTCGTTTTTTGTTCTTTGAAGGCTTGTAAATTTGAAGGAGGAGGGAAGGAGAAAGTATGAAACTATGTATTCCTAGGAAAGTGTTCTCAGTTGAGGACAAGTTTCAATAAAGTCTGCAAAATCTCCTGTGGAGAGCAGGAGCAGTACCTTTTTAGCTTCACATATTATATGTATGTGTATGTAATATTAAACTTCTTACTATTAGTATTAATACTTAGTATTACACAGTCTTGGTCCTGGAAAAAATTGACCTTTCAGGGGCAGTTTTGTGGTTTTTTATCATAAGGATCAAAGCACTCTAGAAGAAAGTTTTGTGTGCTACATCTGCAGAATTTTAGGGTTCTTCATTATTCATTTTTATGTTTACCATTCTGAGTTTACTAAATCTGCCTTACTTTTAGATGTTCTCAAGGAACCGATTTAAGAGAGCAGTGTTTTTGTATCTGGAAAAGGAAAGAAAACCAGATTTTTTTTCCCAAATACTTCTGGTGATCTGTTAGGACAGTTTTAGATAATTGTTTAAAATGCCTTGGTTCCCAAACATTCACACTGCAGGCCATATCTCAACAAGATTTTAATCTGATAGCTCATCCTTCATCTCATGAGTATGCCTTCCAGAGATGTAAGACAGGATCACTGCCATTGTTTGCATCCCTTATCCTACTTACTTAATTGCAAAGGTAAATAACATTATGAAGATGTTAAACAATACTGATAGACCATTTGAACTCACTGTATTTGGATGCTTTAAATTAAGCATGTATTCAATTGCTTATCCAAGAGCAAAATATTGGTACTAGAGCCTGCAGTTCATAGCTCTGCTTGCTGTAAAACCTGTTTCCCACCTTTTGGATCAGGTGGGATGAAATCTTTTTCCCTTTAAGGTATTTGTGCTGTTTGCTTTTCCTGAATTCAGGATGTGTGCCATAACCATCATACTATTTTTTGTGGTGATATGTTCTTTTATTCAGGTGCATTTGTCAGTCACATGGGTGCAGAAAGTACATCTCAATGTCCTTAGTTGTCAGGTAAAAAAAGTAAGTGCCTCACAAGTGAGTTTGTTGGAGATTCTTTCTCAGCTGGTATTAGATGTCTTAACTCTCTCCTTAGCCCATTGAAAAGAGCAACTGTATTTGCCACTGAGCCTTGCTATTAATCATGAAAGTAATTCATTTATTTTCAGGGGCTTTGGGGGTTTGTTTTTGGTTTTTTTCCTGCTCAACACAAATTTTTGTTACTAAAACTTCCATGAAAATAGGGTTTCAAGAGAAAGAATTTATTTCTTTTCATATGGGCACCTCAAATAGGCAACAAAATTCTTGCATCAGCAAGAAGCTGTTCTGACCCGCTTGCTTGCTGTAGCTTTAAGAGAGGCTGCTTCTAATTTGTGGAATAACATTCTATGCAAGCTGTGGGAAACACAATAGTATCACCTTTCTTTTGTTAGCAAATCCTCAATTTACCTGATGCTTAAAGAAAGGCCAAGGTAGTTTCAGAAGCAATTAGGTAAGCAGGTACTTAACACCTGATCAGTTACTGTGAGGTTACAATAGCGAGTGACAGTGACCCCTAATTCATATGTAATTCCTGGGAGCTAATTCCTTATGCAAATACCCCATTTATTACAGTGCAACAAGGGGCTGGTACCTCACATGGAAACTACTTCTTCTTACAGTGGGGAAAGGGAAGACAGATACAAACTTCATTTTTAAGAAGATTCTAGCACTTGTAGTCGTTGACAGCTGTGGGGATACATTTTCAGGAAGATGGGACTGGTTACTTTAAATGAAACTGTGTTGGGGAATACAAATGTGCTTCTCAGAAGCAAAAACTAGTGAGTTTTCTTTCAAATAAATGCAGATGTCTGTAAAAGCTGTTAATATTTTAATTCTTTGGTGATTGCTCATGGTATTTGCAAATCTTTGTTCGAAATATAAGTGCCTGTTCCTTATTTGAAACAAAGCTGAGTTTCTGTGAGAACATGTTGTTTGGTTGGTTTTTTTTGGTAGTTCAGCAGTTCAGCTTTGGACTTTTACTTTTTATAATTACATGTCGATAAAAGATTTCACAGGGAGAGGCTGGTTTGGTTTACTGACCCGTATTTTCTTCTCTTTGTACTTAGATTTTCATAAAAGGTACACAAGTAAATTAAAGTGCCATTCTTTCTTCTTTAGAGGAAATGTTTTACTGCTGTTTGACATAGAAATGTAGGTGCCAGCACAGTTATAAATGAATAGCTATGAAATGTAAATGGATTTTAAATGTTCTAAGTCTTAGACATTGACAGCACAAGTTCATCTAGTACTGAGACATTATGTCTTGTCTTTCCTAATGTGGAAATTATTATTTCTAACAGATAGTTAATTACCAATGCAAAAATCAGGCAAAACAGAAAAGAAAATAAGGTTGGGGTTTCTGTGGTGCTTGCCATTTAGAAAAAGACAATGTAACAGAGAGAGGGTTAATCCCCCCTCCGTCTCCCCACAGTCAGTTACTTGCTTCCAAATAAATGTTATTTGGGTGGAATTTCCTCATTCAGCTTCAAAAAGCAGCAGAAACTTAAAAGAGTGCTTTTCAGCCCTAAAAGTCAAGGGAAAGAAGGATAATGAAGGGCTCTTGAAGTATACTATCTGCATGTCTTTGAAGGAAAATTCAAACCTTTTACTGCACAGGAGCGGATTTGCATCCTCTCCTGGTGGAAGTGAGTCCCGGCTGTACCTGGCCAAGCTCTGCAGCCCTCCCTGCTTCTCCTGGGGCAGCTGTTCAGTGAGCAAGGGAAAAGTCCATGGAGGCTCTGAGGGTCTGCCTATGCTGCCTTTCTCACTGCCCTCCCATTGGGATCCCTTTCCCTCTGCAGAAGGGGAGCCAGAGGAAACCATTTGGTGTCAGCCCTGTTTGTTATCTCACCACCTCAGAAGATGAGGTTTTGGCAGTCGCCTGTGAGCTCTGAGCTGGTGGCTGCCTTCTGCCCTTTCTGGTAGAGGGCTAGAGATTATAAAGGTAGTGAATTTCAGCAAGATTTGTGAAGTTCAGGAGCTGGTTGGATGACATCGGTGTCCCCAAACTTAAGTTCCCTGGGGCAGCAAAGTAATTATAGCTCTCTCACAGGCTGAACATCGCAGAGGCATGTGCTGGTCAGCCAGTCTGCACATGCATACCTCTGATCCAGAGATGTCGCCAGCCTAAGCAGAGGAGGATGCCAAAGGAGATTGAGAAAGGAGGGAGAAGGGGGAGCGTGCAAGGGGTCTGGGAGCACTGGCTCCCAGATACTGGGGGTAAATTGTAGGTATTGTTGGTAGATTAGATATGATGCAGCATTTCTGCAGTCCAGTCCTACATATCCTAAATGGTGGGAAATATTAAGTGTATTAAGATCTACAGTCTCTCAGCTAAGAGGCTGCTGTTCCCATAATAGCAGGCTGTTACTGAATTGTGCTTGTAAACTTGCTAAGTTGTTATTTCTTAGGGCTGTCCTGTAGCTTCTCTCCCTTGGGGACTGATGCAGAATGGTGACACACAGCTGCTCAAAGCGTAGCTGAGATTGTTTTGCTCGTAGCTCAGATAAAGCTGAATCTTTTCTCTCACCTGGGATGTCGTGGAGCACTGCTTCACTTCACTGGGACAGCAAAACCCTCAAGCCCTCCAAGGGGCTCAGAGCCTCTCATGTGATAGTCACCCTTCTCAGTGTTGTGTGCTCCTTCCTAAAGCAGGTCTGTATTGACACACAAGGACACTGACAACCTTGCTTGTGCTAGTGTTGCTATTGCTAGCAATTCCTTCAAAAGCCTCCTCTTGGGCACCATTTGTGCTTCTGGGCATTTCCAGAACATTTTTAGGTAGAGACTGGGCTAGAAGCTAATTGTGTAAAAACACAGGCTTAAATCTGTGTTGAAATCTTACTGCACTTGCTGTTTCATAATCCTTATCTACAGATTTCCTGTTTGCCCACATTGTCAGCAGTGGGTAATTTTTCTGTTTTAAATCTAGATGTAAAATGGTATTTTCTAAGCATGTCAACTACTCAGATTTCACTGAATGCCTAAATATTTAAGGTCAGTTTTGAAAATTATGCTTTTAATACCCTTAATATTAGGGGACATTAACATTTGAATAAGCAAATTTTATTTTGAATGTAAGGGACTTTTCCCCTGGGTTTATATGTGACTGTTTCTTTCTAAATTGCATCAAAAAGTCTAGATAATACTTAGCCTGGTGCCTGGCTTTCTATTTGACTAGGATCAATATGTTTTTAGGGAACATGACTTAAGAAGAATTTAATAGATTAAAATCAAATGGCACCTAATTAGAAAATAACTAATTGTGCTTTAAATATGCAGATTTAATACTTCTCTCCTAAAACATACATAAGTTTTTATTGGTAAGTTGTTGATATAATCCCCTGGTTCATACATGAAAACTTTAGGTGCTTCATTTCAGTTCGCTGCCTGGAAAAAGTTGTGTGTGAAGGGTGAATCCAAGCTGGCTTTCCATGAGCTGCTGCTGGAGTTGATTGAAGAACTGAAGAAACCATTCAGCCAAGAACTGGTTCAGCAGACTGGGAGTGTAGGCACAAGACTGAACCTGTATTGGACCTTGTTTTCAGCAAGCTGCTGCTTGTGAGGCAATTCATGCAAGCTGATTCTGTGCATTCCACTTTGCACATGCTCTGTGCCTGCTACAGTTCTGAGATAAAACCAAAACCCATTAACTTCCATAATTTTTGCTGAAGTTGCTATAGGTTTTGAGCACAGATATACATATCTGTAATGGCTGAGGGGGTTTTTGGTTAAGCAGTGATCACATTGTGTTACTAGATGCTTACACAAGGTCTTTCCCCAGGATTTTTTTTTCTTCCTTAAAATTTCTGTGACAGTGAAAAATATTTGCATGAATAATATTTAGAATCAAGTGTAAGTAATAGGTATTAATAGCTATTGCAGTAATTTCAAATTTAACAGTGATCTTGATTCTTGTGATTGTGATTTTCTTTATTTTTTGTTTATTTAGCCTGGACACTGCTCTGGGTCGCCTTGTTCTGCTTTTTGTGTGAACCAGCCTGCTACCTGCTCACTGCAGGGCATAGAACAGCAGAAACTCTTTCAGGTCCCCATTTTTGCCCACTTCTGCTGCTTTAGCTCTACACTGATTAAAAGCCCAAGAGGCAGTGTTAGGTCCTTATTTTGTGGGCATATGTGCATTGGAGTGGGGAAGAAACAACTGGGGACTTGAAAGTCATGCAGTGTAGTGAGACTTCAAGAGACTAAACTGGAGACTTAGCAAAAACATAATTCACATGTCTAAAACTAGCAAGTTATTTATTTGGTGGAATTTCTAAAATGTGTAGAGAATTTAAGAATTAGATATTTAATTATTTTTATGCAATAAAATAATTTTAGTAGCCACTACCAAGCTTCAGTCATCAATTTCTGTCATTCTTTTGTATTACTTAATGGTGTTTGTGTTTCAATGCTGGCCTTCTACAGGCAACTAAGACAAAATAGTTTCTCTTGAAAAAACTGTAAGCTAAAGTTTGGCAAAGAAAAAAAATCCTTGGCATGTTTTAAGAGCTGCTTTCTGTTGAAAATTGCAAGCTTATCCTCTTAATTTTGATTGTTTTTGAAAAATTTGGTTTCGGAGCCATTTGATGTCTAATGTTTGGACACTTAAATTTCTTTTGTGCCTGTATGTGTTCAGCATATTTAAAATAATGTTATCTATTGCCTCTGAAACTCTCAGCTAGTGGTTCTGGTGAGATGCTATCTCAATTTCCTCTATTTCCCTTAAAAAGGATATATTAAAACTCCAGTTGCAGCATCAAGTTGTGAAGTCCATTTGCTTTTGTAACTGATTAAACAAAGAAAATTAAGTGAATTCTTCTGAAGAGTTATCATTTGTTTTACTTTGTTTTGTAGGTTTTTGTCAAGCAGGCAAGGATTTACGGTTGGTATCTCTGTGCATGGAGCAAATTGATATCCCAGCAGGCTTCCTGTTAGTAGGAGCCAAATCTCCCAACCTTCCTGAGCACATTCTAGTCTGCGCTGTTGACAAGAGGTTTTTGCCAGATGATCATGGAAAAAATGCACTTTTAGGTAAGAGATCTTTTTTCCTTCGTGCCATAATAATTCAGAGAAAAAAAAAAGCCAGTTGAAAATTATCTAATGTAATTTCAGCTAATAACCTTCTATTAGAAATATGCTGAGGATAGGACTGACTTCATTAAATCAAATCTGTAGATGAACCTGCCTTAAAAGCCCATTTTAAAACAAGTCCCTGATTCCACAATTAATCACAATTGAATCTCCTAGATTTCTGTGTGGGCAGAAGTCAATTGCAGCCCTGGCATTCTAAATGTGAACTATCCATGTACTCTTTATCTCAGCTGGAGCTTACAGCATTTTCATTTAAGAAGAAATATGCTCATGCAAGTACTGAAAATTAACTATATAATTTAATTTTTTTTTTTTTTTTTAATTAAGGGATGATTTCTGCCCTTGATTTCACCAGGATCATTGTTCTCAGTAGAAGTTCTGGGAGCAGTTTGCTGCCCAAAACCTAATACATAGGGACACCCCACCCCGCCTTTCCCAGTTATGTCATAATCTGTTACATTTATGAAGTTTAAAATTTTAGCACAGCAATGCCTCTTGGTAATTGAAGACAGGCTTATGTGCACCTAGATTTCTTGCCTGGGTCACAACTGGTACACATTTTAACAAGCTAGTAGAAGTGATTTAATGTATTTTGGCTCCTTAAGCCTGTTTTGAATTTACTCTCTCATTTCTCCCTCCAGTCATTTTTTTGCCTAGGATATATTCAGAAAGACCTTTCAACAGGAAAGAAATTACAACAAAGGATAAATACTCTGATTTAACTGCATTGCTCAAATTCTGGTCCAGACCAGCAATATTTTGTGTAACTATTGGAAACAGCTTTGTTCTGTGCTTTAACGTTACCTCTCCATTAAATCCATTTGATAAATCCTTACAGAGTAAACCTTTGTGCCTAAGGCAGAAATGCCCCTGGCCTGAGTAGATAGAGGCTGTGGTGTGATGTGCCCTCACTGGATATGACTGGGGATTTGGGATAACAGGGTACACTTCAGGATTCAGAGGAGCTTCTCCCCTGCTAAGCAGGGGAAGTGTCAGGAGTTGACCAATAAGAGCTGATGGGCAGATGGTGTTTAAACCTGATTAAATGTGGTACTGCTTGTCTTTGTTGGTAAGCCTCCCCCCCCATCCCAGCTTTGTATCCATCCATCATCTCTGGTCTCATTTGTTAAGGAGCCTGGTGACTCACACCTCTGGCATTGCTGATGTACTGAAGTGCTTCCAGGCTTCTGTAGCTGGCACCTGTGAACAAGGAACTGACTCAGGAGCTCTGAGAGACCCTGGTTACTCTTTCTCAAAACTGTGGAGATGCACCAGTAAATCCTGTGGGCTGCAAGGGAATAGAGAAAGAATGATTCAGTCCCAGGAAAAACAGGATGAAGAAATTTGCATCTTGGCATCCTTGTCTAAGCTGATAATGTAAGGCTAAAGTCAGTGTCTTTAGCTGTAAGGCTAAAGACAATGGCCTAATTATTAAGAGTTTTATGGATAAGGCATTTTGTCAAAAACATTGAATATCTTCATCATAATTAATTTGGCTGACAGGTAGGAACCAGCATCCTCCAAGGTGTTTGTCATTGTGGAAAATAATGATAGTAGCAAGAATCAAAAATTGATTTCCTTACAGATCTTGAACTGATTAGTAAATGGAAAAAAAACTCAAGCAAACAAAAATAAAGCATTTTCACTATGTATTAATCTGCTAGTACTTTTATAAATCATTATTGATATTCCACAGAAAATCTGTTTCATTAAGGGTTGAAAGCAATTCAGAGATAAGTGGCATGACAAGTAAAACAACAGGGCTTAATTGTTCAGCATTAGATAATAGAGGACTGATTCAAACAACAAAGATTTTAAGGCAGACCCATTTCAAAACATGCCTTGTGCTTTGTTCTATGAAATGTTAGACTGTCATCATTATGCCAGATTCCCAGTAACATAGTTGTGAATGGCACTGGAAATCAAGGCTGCTTATAATTCTTAGTCTGGATTGTATCCTCCAGACCTCAGCTCAAAATTTCATCCCTTTCTGTGAAACCTTGTTGGGAACGTTGTAGAAAGAACAGCCTTTGTCCCTAAGTTTGTTGCTTTCTTGAGAAGCTGTAGGTTTTTTAAACTATTTTGAAGTACTTCTTACTTTGGCCATGCAAATCTTGACATCCAGTGATTGCTTTCAAGACTGTAACAAAATGTAAGGTTCAGCCTACTTGGGAAGTATTTTGTGTAAGAAGCCTCAGGGAAAATTTATTTTATGTTAATTTCAGTCATATGAAATTGCTCTGATGGATTAGCCACTGTTTTGAGAGAGATGTCTGTAGTTTGGAACCCATGTTTTTTTAATATAGAAAAGATTTTTTTTTTTTCCTCATGGAAATTTCCTAGTGTGGCAACACAGTTCTCCCCCTGCCAAGTAGTTATTCTTCTCTGCACTGTGTAGAGTGGAAAATTGGTGGTAGGATTTTGGCATGAGTCAGAACACCCCAAAGAGATGTAGGAATTGCAGAAGAGCTAAGACTGACAAACATGTGCTGTATCTACAGAAGCTGGCTGGCTGGAGGCTTCCAGTCCCTTGGAACTGGATGTGCAGGTAGGTTTAGATGGCCTTATTCCTAGCAGATGGTACAAGACATTTAATCTGTTTGTGTATCTTCTGCTCTGTTCTTCCAGGATTTTCTGGGAATTGTATAGGCTGTGGAGAAAGAGGATTTCGGTACTTCACAGAGTTTTCCAATCATATCAACCTGAAATTAACCACTCAGCCAAAGAAGCAGAAGCACTTAAAGTACTACCTAGTAAGAAGCTCCCAAGGTGTACTGTCAAAGGGACCCCTTATTTGCTGGAAAGGTAATAAAGGTGCCCATTCAGTTAGGGGTGTTTTGTGCCGTTAGGGGTGATGTTGAATGAAAAATTGAAAGTTGCTGTTGAAAATGTATGCATCCAAAAGCAACTGCTTGAAGGGAAAATTATCACTGATTTCACTGAAGTTTGGATTTTGCCAAAGGAGTTAAAGGAGTTAAAGTCTTAATAATAAGCATGTGATTGTAAAGCCTCTTCTTTCATCTCCCCATACTTTTGGTGGCAGCCCTAGATCTTCCCATCTTAGAGTGTGCTGTCATCTTGGTAGAAGAAAATAGATTACTCAGACTGATGATACTTTTATGTGCCTGAAGCAAGGTGACTCACAGCCAGGGCTGCAGCATTGGTTTTCCGCTGATATTCGTCTTTGCAGGTGCAATCCAATCTGTCTCATGCCTGAGGATAGCTAGCATGCTGTAAGATTAAGAAAGATCAGGTCATTGATCTCAGGGAAAGAAAATGGAACTTGGATGCTCCTGCCATTTGCAGTGTTTTACACTTGCTCTTACCCTCCACCAGAGCAGCCTGTGTGATATTATGTGCTACAAGAGGGTACATTTGTGACCCGTAGGCGAGGTAGCCGTGGGGGTCTCTTATTGGAGGATGCAGGTTTTTGGAGCTAGAACCATGCAAAGACTCAAGGAAAGAGTGATTTGCCTACTTACTGTCTACCAAGTTGGTTGATGTGCAGACTACCTAACCTTTTCATCTGTGGTCTCACTCAGTGCAGACGGAGTTCAACCTAGTCCCTGTTGTTCCAAAAAGTTGATGTGAGGAGAGGGGAAGCTCTGCAGGAGAACTGACAGACATCTGAGGAGTCACATCCTCATGTGAATAGCAGCATGACACCAGAAAGAGATGGTTATCACCAAGCTGTATGAGTGATTATAGTTTGTGTCAGTTAGTGGTGCAAAAGGATCCTGGCTTCAGCTGCTTTTCTCTGTTACAAGGATAATTAACTACTGCTTTAGAGTGCATGTGGCTTTTCAACAGCATTTTTCACAAAAATGACACAAATATTTAATTTGGTAGTGAAATTCCAAATAAAGACAAAGGAACCCTTATTTTACTTCTGGGATCTTTTTTCTGAAACACCTCTCTGATGCTCATGCAGTTGGAGTTGGTGTGTGTCCTGGTAAATGCAGTCGGGAGTAATGCACATGTGGGGGAAACAGATACTTTTGGTTTCGCTTTTGGTTATATGCTAATTGCAAGTGTTCTGAGCACCCATGAAAGTTTAGAAAATCAACCAGAAGTCAACCTCATGGGCATTACTTTGATAGGTGCTATCCCCATATTGCTGCCATCCATCTGGTAACCTTTCACTCTTCATTTACATTATAGGTCTAATTAGAAGAAGAGTGCTTTTAAACACTTAAGCCCTTCTCTTAAAACAAATCCTGATTAGATCTCAGTTTTAAAAATGGATTAATATGTGATTTTCAAGGTGACTTTCTCCTCCCTCAACTCAGTTTTCATCCAGACAGACACTAACAGCGCTGAGATCTCCCTGAAGGTTTGTGGAAGCATATTAAAAATCTGGGTTTCAGCACAATTTCTCCTTTTAAAGGGCAACATATGACGGTTTGTATACAGGTTGTGCCACAGAAGTCGCTGAGTGTTTTCTGGGACATGTCCAATACCTTCAAATCTCTTGGAAGCTGTGATCTGAGGGCTTTTGCCATTTTGCAGCATCTGGTCTGTATTTGCCTGGCCCCCTGAGTGGCCCCCAGGGAAGTTTTCCTAATTAGAAGACAAAGTTGACTAAACTGCGAATCCGTATTTTCGTTGAATGCTGCCATTTGCCGCTGTTTGTTGTACGTGCTCTGTGCATGCTCTTAACGTTTTGTCACCCTCCATCACCGTGTTGCTGAACTTTGCTGCTGGAAAGGAGGCTTTGTTAATATGTACTGTAGCTGCTTCATTTGCAGAATGTAGAAGCAGGCAATCATCTGCTGCTAGCCTCTCTGCTAAACCAAATCCTTCGGTGTCGCCGTCCACGACCCCAGAGGGTGGATCAGCTAATGGATACAAATCAGGGTTCACTCAGACAGGTAGGAGCTGAAAGTGCTGTAAAGATAACCATTGGGGGTGGTAAGTTACCTCAGACACTGGTGGGTCAGGGATGCTGTAAATAACTGGGTATTTACCTTGAGCCATGTAGAGATTACACTGGAGAGGATGCCTTTCAAAATTTGCTTTGGCAAAGATTAAGGCGCAGGTGAGGCTGAAGGTTAGATTAGTCTCAAAACAACAATTGATGTAAAAGCATTAAACGATTTTTTGATTAATTTATTTGATTCTGTGCCTCCTTGTCTTAGTTTCATTAATTTTTTTTTTGTGCATCTCAAAAGACTTCAATTACATGTTTGTAGGGAAGTGTTTACTTAGTATATAAACTAGGCTATTTCTCTGAAAAAGGGGAATAATCTTTTTTTAGGGAGAGGGGACCAGATGTTATTTTATTTACTCGCTAATTTCCTTATTTATTTAAATTTTATTGCATGCCAAGGTGTACAAAGAATTGCAGTTTCCCCATATGCATACAGTGGGTTTTTGTTATGTGAGCTAGCAGGTCTCTCACAACTATTCTAGAAACTTATTAATAATATCCTTAAATAAGGAGAAAATATAAAAATAAAATAGACATTGACTGACAAAGAAGCAGCATCTTAATATCATGTATCTATTTATTTATTGCAAGTAGGCAAAGTGCTTTTGTTTGAGCTTTCTTCCTCATTGCTTTATTGCAGCTTCATCTGTGTTGTTGTGTTTTTGTGTCTGTTTATGCTATTTCTTGAAAAATCAAAAACAAGAGAAAATGGCCTGTTAATTGTTTTTATTAATTGATATGAATGTCCAAACCCACATTTCTTTAAAGACGTATGAAATGCAGATATAAAGCAAGATGGTTAAAATACATTTTACAACCAGAAAGTTTGTTAAAAGCAGTAACAACAAAAGCTGAAGATGGGCATTCATATGAAATTATAACCACTGGTTAGTATTTCCAGAGGCACTTCCCTCAGGTGGTTGCCCCTGTCTCTGTTGAGGAAGCTAAATCCTTTATGCTTTGGGTAAAATTAAATGACAGTGTGGTTAAAACACATCTGCATTTCATTGCATGATCCCTTGGCTTCCAGATCCAAGCATGAGAACTGTGCAGATGCAGGAGAACCTGTTTATTTGGAGCAACAAGAATTCTAATATTTACACAGCTTTGTCTTCTATTGTATCTGCCAAGTTAATAGATACACCTTTTATATATGGCTTTCTCCTTATCACTCCCTGACATTTTCAGTCTGCTTGGTGTTTCTGTGTGTCACTGTTTGTACTCCTAGGTCATGCTCATCAAAACCTTTTCATCTCCTCCTACTGTTATCTCCTAGTGGAGATAATGCCACATACATACACATGAATCCCCTGTGTCTGGGAGAAGGGGGGAGAGCACCTTTTATTCAGTGGCATAAATTCTGACATGTCACCTATGATGGAAGGCTTTTCTGGCTTTTTCTCTTCTAGATTCCGCATAGCTCTTTCTACTGGAGTTTGCTTCTTGGTTGTTTTAAAACAGGACTACTTATTAGCAGGTTGTTTTCTGAAATTGTTTTCAGTTCATCATCAACTCATATACCCCTCTTTTTCTTTAAAATTTGTGTAAATATTTCTGGTGAGCAGTTCAGTCTCTGAGTTCTATAAGATACATCTAGGTCATTATGGGTATACAGTAGCAAAAATACAGTTTTGGGCAGACATTTGAGAGGCGAAAATTCAATCATGTGTTAAGTAACTAGAAACAAGGCTTTACAAGAGAAAGATGAAGAATTTTAATAATTGGTATTTTAATAACTCTAAATCCTGCTTTGATAACAGAGTGGTGTTTAAACGTATACCAACCACATCCAGATTCACAGATAAAATTTCAAAAAAATGTATTGCAACTAGAGATGGGGGGGAAAAATCCCCTAAGCTTCTGGACAGTTTGCTTTAAAGAAACTTTAACACTACATATTTGCTACGTCATCTTTAATGACAGACCAATGTCTCCCTCCAAGGGCCCTGACCTGGTGGTCTATTTTGTTAGCCATTCAGCATATTTCCTATGAACATGGACAAGATTTTCTGGTGGGGCAGCAGCAGCAGAGGCTCCTGTGTTTGTTCTTCATGTCAGTTACTCTGTCTGGCAAAGCAGAGCTTCCTCCCACCTTCCTTCACCAAATGGTGTGGCCTGAGGGTGAATGTGTTTGGCAGATCAAGTTGGTCTTTGTCTTCTGTTTTCTTTAGCTGGCTGTTTTTCCAGGACATCTGTAGGTGAACTTAGCCTCCTTTGCCTACTTGTTGCAAACTACTTTCTGGACTGATGCTGAGTTAATATTCTTTCACTCTGATTATAAGAATTTGGATTTGCCAGTGTATTAGCATCCAAATGCCAATTTTTTCTCGAAGTAAATTGCAACTATGAAATGACTGATATTAAAGGGACTTACATGCTGAGAGGTTTGGAATCAGTTTTATACTGGGCAAATATTAAAATGTGTTTGTTCTTCAGTTTATCCTTCTGTAAAACAAGATTTGTAAGTTTTGGCTGTGGTAAAGTGCTCCATGAAGTTTGTTAATTCATGCAGAATTTGGGCTCAAATGTCTTTAGTTTTTTTACCCAGATTTATAAATGGGTAAAAAAAATTAAATTTATAAATTAAATTAAATTTATAAATTTATAAATTTTATAGTTTTATAGACAGTAGTGCTGTAAGGAGTCTATGTTTGTGGGTTTGGTTTTTTCTGCCTTTAGTCAAGCTTAGCTGTGTCTGACAGAGATTCAGTAGCTTGTTGAAAATCTCGGGTGATGGATCTTCCACAACCTCTTAGGTAACTTATTCCAGTGCT
>WBNO01010664.1:154695-234143 GCA_013400575.1 Peucedramus taeniatus
GGCTTATTGCTGGCTGCAAGTTCCATAAGCTCTTTGTCTGAGCTTCCTCATGTGAACCATGAGATAACTGCATTTACTTGCCTATCCCATGAGGCTATTTTGAGTAGCAATCTGATAACCCTTTCTACAGTTAAAATATTTTTTGAGTGTGTGTGAATGCAAAATATTGTGGAAGAGATCAATCATGGGTTCAGTAGACTATAAGATTCTATAGAAATGTCCAGTTAAATGTTTGTTAAAGCTTCTGAAAGATATGTGGTAATTTCTTAGGAATGTAAAAAAATTGTTTTCAATTTATGCAGAAATGAGTTTTGATAAATGTATATGTAATAAAAATTATATATATAGATATATATATACAAATTTTAGTCATTAATTAAAACACTTCTATTCTCAGATTCTTCAGTGTTCAGTCCAGCAAAATCATCTTCTGCTGCTGTTAACTTAAGTGGAACACAAGACCCATCCCGGAACAAGAACATTGTGAAACCTCTGGCTGTGTCAGTACAGCTCGTAGGAAAGGCATTTGCTGCAGGTATGGCTTTGCTTTCCAAAATACCTGAGAGCCAAGGGAATCATCAGCCAAGAAGAGAAGAGTACAATTTTTTTTGGTGGAAAAGGAAAAGGAAAACATTCACTAGCATTCTCCAGAACTCTCACATTCTTGCAGTCTTTGGCACAGAAATTTTTACAGTTAGTACTGTCCCCAAGCTTGAGCCACACCTTGGCTTTCAGATTTAACATCATGGTAGGAGAGCAGTGATATCTGTCTCTGCACTTCCTAAGGTGTAGGAGAGCATAAATGTCACCTCTTGATATCGCACTGATTCCTGCCTCAGTAATTGAGAGTTGTGTGTAGTTCTGCATTTCTAACAATTATAGTTCCTCAACATACATTTACTGGAATTTAGTCTCATTTTAAGGAGTTTGAATATATCTCCTGTTTAAATTGCTTATTTCTGTATTGTGTGTTTAATAAATTATAACCTTCAACTGTGACATCTAAGTCCCACACTGACACTCTGTTGGGGTAATCTGATTGTTTTTGACTTTAGGTGGTTTGTCTTTAAGCAATAAAAAAGAAATCATCACACTTATTGCAGGACAGTATGCTTGAATAAGAAAATATATCCGTTTATTTGGGTTATATATGCACATGAACATTACACTTTATACATGATGTATTCCATTTGCTATTCAATACAATATGGTATTGGTTATGGTACATAATACCATTATGTTGTACCTAATAAATCATTAACAGTTCTTTGTGCAAAATGCCTTTCCCCCCTCCATACTTGTGTGATTTTATTTTGCACTGGAATTTCTTCCCAGCTTTTCAACCACTTCTGTAACTGACCCATGTCCACCATATCTGCTCATACAAAATTATTGACTCAGAGTAGAAATGGGGAGCTTGCAATGGGCAAGTGAGGTTATTCAGATTTTGTAATTGGCAACCGAGAGTCTAGTGCCAGAATTTATTTGGGTGTCTGCATCAGGGAGTTGCATTGTTTTAAGCTACATATTCACATCTCTAACTCTTCCAGTTGCAGCTGCCATCAGCAAGCTGCTGCACCATCTCCTGCTGTTGCTCCTGGAATATGTTCTTGGGAGCTAAATCCTTGTGAAGCTGGCTGATATCAGCAAGGAACTGTATTTTCCACTGGCCTCCATGTTGGCAGTTCATGCCATTTTTTTACTTCTGCAAAAACTGTGTTCTGAAAAAGAATGAGAACAAGCTCAGATGAGTGATGGTTACTTCTGGTGATCATCCCTTGTTGTAGTTTAATTTTGTGGCCTGGATATAGCGGGTCCTGCCAGAGTGTCAGGCTTGCTGGGACTGGAGAATCACCTTAGGCAGAGGTAGCAAAATTAAGCATGGTTTGCCTCAGTAATGCTTAGACCATGTACACTTTACAGCAAACTGCCCTGTCTTCCCCTGCCCAGTGTCCTTTGCTAAGGTTTTAGATGAGAGCCCTGTAGTGAATTACTGTGCACAGCAGATGGATGACTGGGGGAAAATTCTGTTGGTACACACAAATGGCTTAGAAATCTTTACAAACTGAATTAGTGATGTATATTTAAAAAAAAAAAATCACTGTGTAAGAAAATATGTCACAAACTCCCCAATAATTTTGTGTGTGTGTAGTTTGTTATTGTGTTTTGGTAGGGCTTTCTTTGCATTCTTTCTTCCACCTATCTCTCCTCACTTGAAATCTGGACACCCCTTTTCAAGGCTTGGATTTTGCAATGTTTCTGAATGTTTCTCTGCCGAGTACATTTCATGCTTTCCCTGGAGTATGTTTTTTTTCAGTCACGCATCTTGCCCTGTTCCTTTGCATCAGTGTGCGGCTGTGTTATTTTATTTGTTTGTTTTCAAGATTGTCTCAAGCCACACACTCTGTATTTTATTATACTCAGCTCCTCTTTCACTGCGTGCCACGGATGTTGCTAATGGAAACGCTAATGGAGGAAGAAATAATGCATTGAGTACTACAGTCTCTCGGCCAGTGCCTCACTCAACATCTCCAAGTCCTGGCTGTGCAGCTGGAGATCAAGGTAAAGAAAACCTCTCTGGTTTTTTATTCTAAGCTGCATTGGATGTTGAGCTTGAAATTCGTGATTTTGTTCTTCTTCCGATTGTAGCTGTTCCTACCGTTCAGTCTTTACAGATCCATTTGCTTTTTGGCACGACCATTAATGATAATGCTGGACATTTAACATTTTAACAGGGGTAACAATGTTTTTCACATCATAGTCTGGTTTTATGTAAATCTAGGTATGAGCCTCTGATGCTCTGTGATGTGATACCTGCTCAACACCAGTGTGAAACGAAGTGTGGGCTGGAATTTGGTCATTTGGGAGGACAGGGTTTAGAATTCATTTTTGCTTTCCTTCTAGCATCTATGTCCAGTTCTGGACCACCAAAGAAACGTCACCGAGGATGGTCTCCTGGGTCCCCAGTCCCGCCTCCTGGTTTAGCAGTACCTGTTCCTACAATCCGGCCTTCAACAAGAACAGGTAAAACTTGAATGACTCCGAGATTTCATTTGTTAAACCATGAACTCAGCCAGCCCAGCAGCCCTGTGCTGCACCTCTCACGTGCTGCACAGCAAACTGATCTTGTCAAAGTATTTAAGCACACCATGGAGAGTTTTTCAGGTGCCCCCAAAAAAACCCATATGATTGCCTGGTCCTGATTGTTGTAATCTAAGATGTGACGCAGAGGAAGTAAAACTGCTGGGGGAGAGAGGGGAAAGGAAGAGGCAAATAATATTATTAAAGATATAAAGCTAAAAGAAATCCATAGTCCCCCAGCTGTAACTCAGTTGTTCTAAGATTGTGCAGGTGTATGGATACATGAATATATTTCAGGGATTTTTCATTAGCCTTCACCTTGACTGTTGTGTTTCAGTCTGATGGGGGATGCTACAGAAACTGTACACTTCATTTCTCCATGGGAAAACCAGCTTTATGTAATTTTGGGCTTACAAAGGACACTGATACTGATACACTAGGTGATCTTCAGTTAAAAGCAGAAAGTGAGACCAAATGTTAGTTGTGCATGGAAAAGCTGTAAGAGTTTAATATCATGACATGAAATAGAATTAATAACAAGTACTCATCGATATCCATGTAGATACCTCTTTATTCATAACTGTGTTAATAAAACTGTTCACTATTTGAGTACTTTTCAGTTGTGAGATTTAGCATATTTTTTACGGGGGAATAAAGAGTTATTTATTCTTCTCCCTATAGAGTGAGAGAATAAGCATCCAAGGAATTAAAAAAGCCATTCATCAATATGCACAATGCATTTTTAACTCAGCTCTTGAGGACTTGGTTTTAAGATATTTTGGAATTACTTTCAGAGATATTCATCATAGGAGGAAGGGTTACATGGTAGTGCAGGCCTGCTTATCTGAACACCTCAAATTGCAGCTTTTGTCCATTTCTATCTTCAGAAACCTGCTGAAGAGACATGATATAAGGCAATCTCCCCTTTTTGTTGAGTTTGTCTCCACTAATCTGCTACCTCTGTTGTGTACTCCATTTTCTATGAATCTTTAGTAGTACTTCTCTGCTGGATAAACAGTTTCCCCTGGTAAAACATATGCATTCATTCATCCTGCCTTTGATGTTTTTCTATTGATGGTATGGTTTGAAAAAGTGGTTGCAAACCACCAAATGAAGCCTAAGAAACTGGTGAAGCAAGGCCTCATTCTGAACCCTAATTACAGACTACAAAATTCTTGCACTTGGTTTCCTTTACTTACAAAAGCTGCTGTTGCTCTTTCATGAGTAAAGCCTGATTTTTATCCTTGTAGCAACTATCTAAGGGCAGCTTTGAGATTTTGGCCTGCTTTTATTTTTCTTATCTACATATATTCTAGGTCAGAAGTTGAAGCAGTTTCTTCCCTTGTATTGAGAGGCAGTATTGGGGGGTGGCCTTTTGGCTTAGTACTTGGCTTTGTTTAAAGATGCATATTCAAACCTGTGTTTTGCTCTCTCATTCTCACCAACAATACAGTGGTCAGAAAAAGTTTTATTTTAGGGGTGGGACTACAGGAGGATATAGGCTCTTCATTTAAATTACTTAAAACTGTAGCAGGAAATGCAGAGACCTTTTGAATTTTATTACAGTTAGTGATTTGCAGTAATTTTTTTCTTATTTGTTCATAAGGCCAAATCACAGTATGAGCCTTTTAGTAATGGAAGTCTCTCTTTTCTTTATTTTATAGAGCCTCTTTTGTCAGTCCCAGTTCCTCAATCCATGTTAACTGGAATTTTACAGCCTCAACCCATCCCAGCAGGGGAGACTGTAATAGTTCCTGAAAACCTGCTGAATAACTCGGGAGTCAGACCAGTGATTCTGATAGGTAAGTCTTACACTGGGGAATCAAATGCTACATTTTGTACTAATACAAGCTCCCCAGGACAAAGGGGGTTTTATTTCTTTTTGTTGGATCTGGCATTCAGTACAATACGAAACTGGTTTGTCAAAGATAGTTTCCCTTAGTTGCTCAATATTTCAAACTGAGAGTCAGGCTATTTCTGGAGAACCTGATTTGCAAACAGGTCACCACTAGGTCAAATTTATGAAGAACCACTGGCCAAATCTAAGTTTTGTACAAATAAGATTTTTGTAGAACCCAAGAAGAGAACTATTTCCAAGTAATGAAAATAGTTTTCCATTATAAACAACTTATAAACCAAGCAAATATTTCCTGCAGCATTTATAGTTCAGATCTTGAAGCCCCGGAATTCTATGTGAGAAATTGATTTGTACTGACTAAACAGAAGTAAATCATACAAACCTTTTGTCATTTATAGTCCATAGTTCTTGTAAGCAATTGAGATAATAGATCAGGCTTCAGGCTTTTAAAATCCTTTAACCAAATAAAGTACATTGTTAACCCTTAGAAAGACATTGCTTTAATAGTATGACTTTTAATGTGAATATGCCTTTCAACCAAAGCTATTTGGGCATAATACATTAAAAAAGATGGGTCAGCTAGTGCTGCAAAAATTTTGGTGAGTGGGTTTTTTTTTTCACTCTAAATTTTTTTTAGGTCCAATATAGCATAGATGGTCATATAAAGTAGCTTTGGTGTCAACAGAACATGCCCATCAATACAGTCCGTGGAATAAATTACCTGAAGGAATGGAGAAGTTCTCCAAGTCCTCACTTGCACAGATAATTTTAATACACACAGTTCCTGGAGAATTAACAGGACCATCTACACCAGTAAATCTGTCAAGGATAGGGTTACACTTCTGGTTTGTTTTGCTTAGTGTTGTTTTCTGGAAGCCGATTATAAAGCTCTAGCTGGTGCTCTAATAGTTTTCAGAGAAACACTTCCTTATTAAAGATGAGGGTGCCTACAGCCATCAGCTTAAGTGCAAATTGAATGCAGCCCTTAGGCTCTTGGAGAGCTGCCATTAAGTCCTCAGTTAGGGTAAACGTTAGTGGCCCTGAGAAACAGCATCCTATTAATAGTACAGAACCAGATGTACCCAAAAGGATGGATTTGGCAAAATCTCTGTGGAAATTTCGAAACGAAAAACATTCTGAAGGAGAGGAGGAGTTAGCATGTGCTCATGTGCTTTACCTTACAGAATAGCATGTTTAGTTGTTGATGTTTATTTTACCTGTTTATGAAAACAGAATGGGAAGGTGGCAAAAAAGTGAAATCAATCACAGCAATACCACAGTGGCTGAATCAATGCTAATGTGACTTATGCTGCTTTTATAATGTTAAGGTCAATGTACTTTTTCTTTCATTGATTTTTCTTCTTTGTACACTATATTATGGAGAATCTGTATTTAAAGGTCAGAGTAAGACCCGAATAGATAATATTCTCATCTGTATTTGGATAACAATAGTTATTACCCTGCTGGATATCATGCACTTAAAGTTAGTTCTTGCAAATGTTTGTGATCACTTGTTGTAAAACACAGCAGAGGAACCCTGACCTATAATTTATTTTTTAAGCTATTATAATGCCAAGAACAGGCATTGGTGCAATGTATTTTGACAGACAGCTTTAGGAAGAAGATTGGAAATGTATTATTGTGCAAGATTTCATGTAATGGCAAATTTTATGAATTTCTGGGGGGTTTTTGTTTCTTTTATCATAGGCTATGGCACTTTACCTTATTTCTATGGAAATGTTGGTGATATTGTTGTAAGTCCCTTGCTGGTGAACTGCTACAAGATTCCACAGCTGGAAAACAAGGATTTGGATCTCTTGGGTTTGTCCAGCAGTCAGCTGCTAAGTGTGGAGAATATGATACTTTTAACTATTCAGTATCTTGTCCAACTAGGTAAGCAATTTGTCATGAGTACTTGGTTTTATTCGAGACCATCCTTTTTTCTTCATACCTACTTTTAGGGCCCTTTTAGGGCCAGTTTTCTGGCTGCTTTTGTGGCTGGAAGAGGCAAGTGGCTCCATCTAGTGTGTGTGACTTTGCCACTTTGTTCCTGAAACGGAAGAAGTGAAGTGAATTTAAAGGCTGATACTGCTTCTACTCTCCATATGGGGATTGACCAGGTCACCTTTGTGAAATGGATTTGCAATGCAGATAACTCATTTTCTTAGGGTATCAAACCATCAGTTATCACAGCTCTTTCTAAGGACACTTGGTCTGTTTTATTCAGTTTTGTGACAAATGCTGGCAGATGTGTGATGGTTGTCATTGTTTTGGTGACAGCACTGTTTACATGAAAACCACATTTGTTATTCAGACTAGGGCAAGTAATTCAGTGAATATCTCATTCTTGTAAATGTTTTTGAAATGGAGTTTTTGCAAGTTGGAGAGCAAACCACCAAGCCGCATTTTTTTCCCTTATTGCAGGTCCAATCATTTTCCCTACCTTAGAATAAAAAGAGCACTGGTAACAGCAAGGTTTTAGAAGTTAAAGGATAGTGTTGGGAAACTTCCATGACAGTCTCACTCTAACTTTTGTATTTGAAAAGATGCCACTTATCATAGAGGAGTGTGAAGTTACTTTTGTGAAGAGCACGGTGCATCTGTAATACACAGTGGTATGAAATAGGCAGGGGTTCCAAAAGCAGCACAACAGCTGATAACCTTGCAATTTGGGGAGCAAACATGCTCTGTGCAGGTTTCACCCAGCAGAGCTTACACTTTGCTCCAGTTCTGTAAGAGAGAGGAAGGAAACCATTTTCTGTGTTGTAATACTAAGTGACCTGTTAGCTTTGTTTATCATGCTCTGCCTCACTAGTCCATTGGATGCCGTGTTAGAACTGACAAAGGGTTTCTTAGTTTTTTACAGGATGTTTTTCTGTTACCTTCTTTCAGTGGGCCTAAATTTGTTTTTTTTTTTTTCTCTTTATTGGAAAATTGTAGAGTGTGCGTGTTACAACCAGCTGCTTCACACAGTTCTGGATTGATAGAGGCAGCTTGCAAATTTATAGCCAGCTGATAACAGCATTTCCAATTAAAAATAAGCTATTTATTGAAACCTGTGAGTCAGTGACTCACGCTCCATGAGCAAGTCTAACTTTAGATGGATGCAGCAAGTCTATATTTGCTGCAAACTAGAGGAAGCTTCATGCAAAGCTTCTGTAACAGAACTGTGTTTATTGAGCACTGTGACTTCAGAATAAAGCAGTTCTCTTATTAGCAGGTGTTTAGTTTGGCATTTGTTCTTAGCTGTGCAAAGCTGAATTTGACCTTATGTGCAGACGTGTGCCAGTACTGTAAGATGAAAGAGCCTAATGAGGAGAAAAGTAAAAACACTCTGTAGAGGAGGGGATCAAAACATGTTGCTGGTTTGAATATTGCTGTAAACTTAAAACTGTTGGAACTGTGACAGCTGCTCCAAACTCTAGCCTTTGTCCCATGTTGTTAAATCAAAGCAGATTAGAGATGATTGGAGGGTGGCCAGATTCAAAAGTTTTTGACAAGAAGAGACAAATACACATCTAAATTAACAATTTATTCATGAAAGCCTCTTTTTTTTATTGAGAAAGAGGACTAAAATGTTTTTCTTTTCTCCAGAGTATATTGCAAAAGAGAAAGATAAAGGCAAAGATAAAAAAGCAGTCAAAACCACGAAAGACAGTCTTGCCTAATTTTTTTCAGATCTCACTGCTTGTATAAAATATATTTGCAGGTGGCTGTGATCACAGATGAGAAGAATATTATCTATGGAAGTGCTCCTTTTTTGGAAATAAAAAGGATGTACCTGAGAATTCCTGTCAGTTTTCTTGTGAAATTATGACAGCATTAATTGTAGGACGATGCTGTTGTGCTTTCAGAAATCAGCTGAGCAACTCGTGATGATATTACAAATCAAAGTTAAAAAAACCAAATGCCTTCCTGATGCTTTAAACCTTCTTTGAAGACTCTACATACTTAAACCTGTGATTGTGAGCTGTGGCGTTGCTATAAATAAATTCCACTGACTGTGATAAAGGAATAAGTAAAAAAAGATAAAGAAATGTGTTTGATTTCAGTGGGTCTTTTTTTTTTTTTTTAGTCTACCTCTGGGACTTACTGGGATTTCACATTTGTTATCTTTGGCAGCATTCATGGTGAAGTATTCTCAAGCTTTGTTTTTACACATCAGAATGCCCATATCTGCAGTATGGGTTACATTCCATCATCTGCAATCATCAGCCTTTTACTATTGCACTGCCATTTCTACAAACACAATCTCAGCCCATGCAGTGCTAAGGTGGTCTGTGTTCTGGTTGAAAAAGATTTCTGAACCCCTTGTTATACCACCTGTTTAGAATTCTGAAATCATTCTCCCTTCTCTCTTATTGTGGTGCATTTGAGTCATTTTGACTCTATATTTTGTATGCTGTGACACCCCGAGGGGTTTTGTAGTTTTAATGTCCAGTGCACATCCAGATTCAAGGCTCTTGCAGGACTTTATTTTGAGTGGAAGGGACAGTCAGAAACTAAAAGCAAGAGCTTGTTCCAGCAATTCTCCTGTCTTAGATGGTTGGAGAAGTAGTTTCTGTGGGATGTACCCTGAAGTTTGTCTACCCAGAAATGAGTGTCATCCAGAAATGAATCACATTTGAATATATTGACTTAAACTGTATAGAATAGTAGAATAGAATCATAGCAGCATTGAATCATTTAGGTTGAAAAAACCTTTAAGATCAGTGAGACCAGTCAGTAATCCAGCGCTGCCAGGTTCGCCACTAAACCATGTCCCCAGCTGCCACATACATGTGTCTTCTGAATGCCTCCAGGGATGCTGAATGCACCACTTTCCTGGGCAGCCTATTCCAATTTCAGTGAAGAATGTCCTGTCTAAATTTCCCCTGGCACAACTCGAGGCCATTTCCATCTGTCCTGTCACTTGTTATCCAAGAGAAGAGACCAATCCCCACCTGGCTACAGCCTCCTTTCAGGTAATGGTAGAGAGCAATGAGGTCCTCCCAGGCCTCTTTTTCTCCAGGCTAAACAACCCCAGCTCCCATTTCCCACAGAATTTGTACTCACCAGCTCCACTGCCCTTCTCTGGACATGCTCCAGCACCTCAGCATCCTTCTGTAGTGAGGGGCCCTGAACTGTACACAGGACTTGAGGTGTGGCCTCGCCTGTGCTGAGTACAAGGGGATGATCCTGCCCTGGTCCTGCTGGCCACATTATTTCTGGTGCAAGCCAAGCATTGGCCTTCTTGGCCACCTGGGCATATATATGCTGGCTCACGTTCAGCCAGCCATCAACCAGCACCCCCAGATGCTTTTCCACCAGGCAGCTTTCCAGCCACTCTTCCCAAGCCTGTTACACTGCTGGAGGTTGTTGTGACCCAAGGGTAGGACATGGCACTTTGTTTTGTTGAACCTCAAACCACTGTCCTCAGCCCATTGATCCAGCCTGTCCAGATCACTCTGCAGAGCCTTCCTGCCCTCTGTCACCTGCAAACTGCCTGAGGGTGCTCTCATACAGAATTATTCAGTTTTGTGAGTTGAAAGGGACCCATAAGGATCATCAAGTCCATCTCCTAAGGGAATGGCCCATATTGAGTTTGAACCTACTACCTTGGCATTATTAGCACTGTATTCTGACCAACAGAGCCAATCTCACTCAATTCCCTTGTCTATATCAATATATATATATAGATAGATACATATTTAATACCAATATAGGTATTAAACAGACCTGCCCAAACACTGAGCCCTTGTTATCGTGGGGCGACGCACAACACGACACGGAGCAGTTCTGTTCAAAGCAAACTAAAAAACTCTCTATTAAAACATCTGACTCCATATATATATATATATATATCTTTCTAAAATGCCAGTGTCATTGGAGGGTTATAGTACCACCTCCTCAATGTCGCTGAGTAACCCAACAGTCCACCAGGTTGTTCGTCCCCCATAAAAGAATGAAAAACAATAAGTTATTTACATAAAGTTTATGAGAAAGTTCTATACAAAAACACAAACATCAAAAAGCTTAGTAAAACTTGAAAACATGAGAACAAGCCCTGGGGAACACCAGACACCAAGTGGATGTAACTGAGATGTTAATATTTTATTATATTGTTTATTTTGCAGTTTTGTTTTTGAAATGAGAATGAGCATTTGCATGCTCATTTCTGTAGAGAAGCTTCTGTATATTCCTTTTTAGCATCGATATGGGTTTTTTTAGGAAAACTATTAACAATCAAAATCACTATCTATCATTTTGTCTTACATCTCATCTGATATGAGTGCCATTATTTTTCTGGACAATTGTGGAGAAAGACTGCCACACTTTATTATAAGTAATCTGAGTGAAATTCTGTGTATTCTCATACTGAGAATCTGCTTTTCCATTTGTACCATTATTTTAATCTTCTTGGATTCATTATGATGACCCTTATGTTTAGAGCCTGTCTCTTAAATAGCCTCCTTCAATCAGCAAAAGCTTGCTTTTATTTCTTGTTCTATTTTTTGTTCTGTATTTCTGTTTCTGATGTGGCTAGCATCATTTTCAGGGGTTGATATATTACTTTATTTCTGCAGAAGAACATTCTTCTCTACTCATATGTGTCTAGGTTTTTTTTTTTAATTTTGAGGTCTTCGAGGACCTAGAATGTGTGATGCTTTCTTAGAAGGAAAAAGAAAAAATGTTTCCAAAAGAGAACTCTAAAAGAGAGAATTATGCCCATGCTCTGTTAAATTGGACTCATCAGAACTTTTCAGTTTGCATCAAAAATGAAAACAGCCTTGCACTTACAAGTTTATAGGTGTCTTATGGTAATTGGGTGGTGGCACTTTCCGTATGTTATTTCTCAAAAAGGCAAAAATGACAACAGGTGGCAGTTTTTACAGATTCTGTGCTGTGGGTTATTTACCCACACCCTGTTTCTCACACAACCTTTCTGTTTCCTGGCCTGAAAGAAAACATAAAACCAAACCCAGTATTTCACATCTCTCTGATATTTAAGCTCCCCCTGTTTTGTCATAGAAGAGCAAGCTGCTGAAGTGTGAAGCTGCCTCCTTTGGCACTGATATGAGATCTTGGCAATATAAGCCAGGGTTACTTTTTACTCTGTGTTCATTAATGTTTTTAACTGTTCCTGAAGATCTTTGACAATGAGACAAAGCTAACTGAACAGAATGTTAATTGAAGTTCAGTTGGAGAACTGATGCCAAGATAGGATGGCTTATATTTCTGTTTTCCAGTTCAAGTTGACAGTACAGTTGACAGTGTCAGGGGAATGTAGATCTAAAGTTGCGCATTCTTCTTTATGCTTGCAGATTTGCTAAATTAATTTAATTAAGCTAAGGAAGAGGTTAAACATGTTTATTTGCATCCATGCTTAGTTGATTAGTATGCATGATGAGAAAAAGCAAAGCAAAGAGCACTTAACAGGCTTTGTCAGGCTGCATGGCCATGATAAGGGTACAAGAACAAGCATTTTGGTTTTCTTTTGCAAAAACATATGGCTGCTTGCTTAATCCTTCTCTTCCAGGCAAAAGGCACATATTTTCCCACTCCCTTGTTTGTCCCACCAGTTGCTGAAGCTAGGAGTGAGGTGGAATACATCATTGTTCGGAGGAAAAAAAAAAAAGGTGGTGGTGGAAGAGAAAGGCTTCTAAAATTAAAAAACAAGAATAAGCCATGTTGGGTAGATATCCACTGAGTACCATGTGGTTTTTTAATATAAAATATTATAAAAAATTATATTAATTTTTTTTAATATTAAAAATTATAAAAAACTAAAAAAAAGTTTTTATATTTTTAAATATAAAAAAGGTGAAGGCGCTTGTCAAATCAAGACAGACATGTAATTATTCCTGGTTCAATAACATTTTTATATGAGACACTGTTCTTCTATTTGTTTGTTTTCGTTGTAGGTCCTGACCAGATACCCCTGAGGGAAGAATTTGAGCAGATCATGTTGAAAGCTATGCAGGAGTTCACTCTGAGGGAGAGATCCTTGCAAATGAGTGCACAGTGTATCTCTGTGTCACCAGGTCAACTCCCTTGGCTTGCCAGGTTAATCGCTAGTGTGTCTCGGGATCTCGTGCATGTGGTTGTCACCCAGAATTCCCTGGCAGAGGGCATCTCGGAGACCTTGAGGTCTCTCAATGAAATGAAACATCAGCAAAAGCTACCAGATTATGTAGTTGCCATTTGTGCTTCAAAGATTAGAGGAAATGAATTCTGTGTAGTGGTTCTAGGTGAGTATATTTGCAGACTGTTTCCAACGGCAATGCCAAATTAATTTTCTTGAGTTATTGATCCGGTTTTTAAATCCCTTTTGTTCTTTTTATTCCCCTTTGTATTGTTGCACTGCAATGTCACAGTTTATTGTATCTTTAGTAAGACTTGGAGTACTAAGGTCCATGAGGATATAGAAAAATATCTTTATGCTAGTCATTACTACTTGAGAGGCCTGAGACTTTATTGTTTGTGTGATTGCCTTAGAAAATACCTTGAAGTGACCCAGTGGCAAAATAGTTGGTTTGTCTTTTTTTCATGTACCAGCTGTGATATTTTACATGGCAGAGTCTTCTGCAAACTGCTTAAAACAGAGTGTGCTTTTCATCCTTTTTATCCTTATTTTTATCTTTTTTATTCTGCACTGATGACTGGCTGTGCTGTTTGTGTGTGAATGAGTGTGTCTGGATGGAAATGAACTTTGACTAGTCATCTTTCCTTTGTAGGCAGATAAATCAGTAATGCCAATTTTTTTCTTTTTTTACCTTTTTTCTCTCACACTAGGGATAATTACTTTTTTCCTATTGATCCAGAATCCTCCATTTAATCAAAGGTGCAAATACTTATTTTGAATATCATTTGTCATACAAAATGATGCGCAATAGCAAAGAACCTGCTAAAATTAGTTATATCAGCTAATTCTCCAGTCACTAGTGAAGTAGGCTTGAGACTGCTCTCCCAGTCTACTGGGTAAAGGCAGTGGAGATCCATGATTGAAGATCAGAGTGCCCCAGACTTCTAGGATGAGGAGATGTGTTGACAGTAAACTGTATTAAGGTTTGCTCTCACTCTTTTCCCCTCTCTTCTCCAGGTCAGTATCAATCTCGGGCACTTGCAGAGAGCATGCTTACCACCAGTGAATTTTTAAAAGAGATCAGTTATGAGCTCATCACAGGGAAAGTCAGTTTCCTGGCATCACATTTCAAAAATACATCTTTAGGTGAGTGATTCTAAGAAACAGAAGTTCTAGCTAAGACAGACTTGTCTTTAGGGTTGGTGTTTCTCCTGTTCAGCAGTTAAAATGCGTGTGGATACAGCTCTGCTCTCTCCATTGGGAAGCATTCTGTTCTTCTCTCCTCCTTGTGTGTAAAAGAGTGCTTGTCCCTTTCACCTCTGTGGTGGCAGTTCATAACCCTCTGGCAAAACATTTTTAACACTGCCTCAGCTGTTGAATATAATGACAGGGCATGTAATGCACCCATAAGTACACAAATGTTTTCTAGTTTGTGCTTTTAGCAAGGTTTTAGAGGCTGTTTTATAATATGTATTTGTAATCATCAGATGTCACCAGTAGTTATAAAGCCACAGACCTGAAATGACACAAATGTGGTTCCCATTTTTTTTAATCAATCCAACTGATAGATCAGTAGATAAAAGAGAAAAGTATTCTCCCTCCCTCACTTCCCTGTATCCCCAATCCCTTGCCTGAGTGCAGATTTGACATCAGCTATGTGAGAACATGGGTGTATGTGATGTTCAATGATGTTTCTCTGCAATGGTTTTTAAATAATTTGGTGTTGCTAATTCTGATCCAGGTGATGACTTGGACAAGCTGCTGGAGAAGATGCTACAGCAGCGAGGGGAAAGTGTCATTATTCCTTTTAATGGAGATGTTAGCGAGTGTGTGTCATCTCAGGAGGCAATTGCCATGGTTTCTACACAAGAACCAGGTAATTTTTGCTATGTGCAAGATATGAAAATAGTGAGTAGCTCATTACACGTCAAAATGCACGCACCTCAGGAGAATCTGAGGGCACATTTGCAGTCAGTGTGCCAAACTTAAAATACTAATGCTGCCAGCTAAATGTAGCAGTACAGCAGTTGCTCAGGCAGAAAATCTCTGTAATAACCTTCAGCAAAATTTTCCCTTGATGTTTTTATATTCTCTAAGCTAAAACATGTTATCTTCTGTTAGGCATCACGCAGAGTAGAGAAGATGTTTCTTTGTAACACTGGCAGAGTGGATTCACCTCATCTTTTTGCATGGAGAAAAGAAATGTAACCTTGAGTTTAAGGCAGAGGGGAATTGTGTTCTCCTTCTGATCTCCTCAGGTGTCCTCCTGCCTGGTAATATGCATTAGAGACTTGTGCTCTGAGGCTCAGACTTTTAGGGAATGTGTTTTAAGATCTTGGACTGAAAGTGCTAGGCAAGTGTGATCTGTAATTTGTTGATCTGTGTCTTATTCAGCATAATGTGATAAGATGCTTAAGTGCAAAAGGTAAGCTAGGATTTCCTGTCTAAAATTGCTAATTTTCAGAATTATTAGACTATTCAGAGTTCTAAACATACTTTCCTTTTCATATCACAATAATGGCAAAAGATACACTGAGCTGTTGTGAACACTGAGATTCTTTCAGGTCCAGTATCAAAGCAAATTCAACCTCCAGTAAAGCTTTTTTCTGTGAAAGAAAGGTATGCTCTTGGTTCATATTAGTTAACTTAAATTCATCTATTTGGTGTTAAATCTGAATGAAAACAAAATGGTTTATTGTTTCCATGTGGATCAGGAGATCCAACTAGAAGGGCTGCGAGGCACTTTGTTCTGGCATCCTCCAGAAGTACAAGTCTCGAGCTTCCTCAGAGGATTAATTTGAAGGGAGAATGATCTTTAGATTCTGGGTTTTTTTTTCTTCTTCTTACTCTGTACTTTTTTTTAAACCTTCATATTTTCTCAAACAATTGTTATGAGTTCGTTTTGTCCTTAACATATGGCTGTACAGTGGTTGAAGCTATTGAGAAACTGCCTGAAGAAAAATAAAAAAATAAGAAAGTCTCCTGGGCAGTGAGAGGGACATTTCTTCCATAGCAGATCTGCTGAAATGGACACAAAGGCATATTTGAACAGGAGATAATCACATGTGTGCATGCACACATGAAAACACATCCCTGTGTAAAACCAGCACAGTAGAAAAATTGGCATCAACAAAAAGATGTAATACCATTATAGGATTTAATCTGGTAATCTGAAAGTTGAAAATACTCAGTGGTTAATGAAGCATGGATTGTTGGACACAGAATTTATCTAATGGAAATACTGAAATGGAACATGCTTTTTATTTTGAGGAAATGTGAGTGCTCTGGTCAGTCTCTCAGGTCTCTGCATTTAGTGTGATCTTGATGTTTATGAAGTCCAAATAAATCTGAGTTTCAGGAGAACATTAGAGCTTTGTGCCTCTCTCTCTCTCTCTCTCTGCTTTTTATTATATGTACACATGCACATCTTTTTATCTATGTATGTGTTGGTTCATTTAAGAGAATGCATTTCACTGTGTTGGCATTGAGCTTTCCTTGGGTTGCACTGTTAGAAATCCTTAAAACGCTTAGGGCATTTTAAAAAATGGGCAGTGCTGTACTTGAGGTCGTCTGATATATTACCACATTTTGATCAAAGAAAGAAAGTTGGCATTTGTGATCTGGACCAAACTCTTCAGAGGGTTGAGATTTATTCTGGTGAGTGATTTTTTTTTTCCCTGATAATAGAGGGTAGGCTGTTTGGGGGTCATGTTTTGCTGGGGGGTGGGAAAGTAAACATGTTTCTTGCTGTGTTTTGTTTTCTTTTTCAAACAAACACATTCTAGATTTGGATGTTGATACCTTCCAAATTTACCAGCCACAGCTCACAGTTGCCAGAAAGCTCTTGTCCCAGGTTTGTGCTATAGCAGACAGTGGCAATCAGAGCCTGGATCTGGGTCACTTCAGCAAGGTGGACTTCATCGTTATAGTGCCCCGCTCGGAAGTCCTGGTGCAGCAGACCCTTCAACGGATTCGACAATCAGGTGAAGGGGAGGGGAGGGCAGACAGGCTGATAAACCCCAGTAGGTGATATTATTACATCATTACTGGTATAAAGGGAAAAGTAAGTTGCTCCAATATATCTTTTGTCCTCATCGTTTGCATTTTATGTTACTTTAAAAAAAAAATTTACAAAATCATTAAGACCCTGGAAAATACCTAATTGACCCATATTTCAGAGTAGTTTACTCCTACTTCTTTCATTCAAATGACATTCAAAGTCATATACATTGCACCATGCCTAATTTATGAATATGACAGCAATATATCTTTACAAAGACTAGTTGTATTGACACAAACATTGAAGCAGAGCATGAAAAGTATTATATGATATGATGTATGATATAACATGATATGATTGATATGATATGATGTGATATGATAGGATAGGATAGGATAGGATAGGATAGGATAGGATAGGATAGGATAGGATAGGATAGGATAGGATAGTAGGGAGAGTCAATTCTCCCTCCTATCAATTCAATATAAATTAATGATATTTGCAAAAGGAAGTCCAGGTTAACTTTTTCTGACTCAAACAGTGTTAATTTATTAGCTTAGTGTAGGCAAGTTTGGCCTAGGATCGATCGTGGAGCATAGCCAACTGAGTGCTGCTTTGGAAATCTTTGTGGAGGCCTGATTTTTTCCCGCCATTTTTTGATAATGTGAGAAGTTTTTGAAAGGTCTTCAGGCACTTTCTGGAGGAAATCCAGTAGCCAAAGAGCACATTTTGGCCTCCATTGTGAGAGAAATCTCCTTTGGATAATCATCTTCTTACTGGGGCCTATCAATGGTTTGACGGACAAGTGGCAACTTCCCATTGACCCTTCATTTTTGGATGCACCCAAAGGAAAAGATTTTTGTTGTATTCTTCTTTTTGACAGGTGTGCTTGTGGACTTGGGCCTAGAAGACAATGGAACAGCCTATCAGAGAGCTGAGAAATATGTGGTTCGGCTGGACAATGAGATTCAAGCTAAATTTGAAGTTTTCATGAGGCGAGTGAAGCAGAACCCCTACACGCTCTTTGTGCTGGTCCATGACAATGCCCACGTGGATTTAACAAGGTAGCTGCTCCAATCTGCTGAAGGAGAACCATCCTCTCCCAGCATCTTCCCGTTAGGTTTTTCAGAAGATTTACCATCTTAGACACATATTGCTTTGCCTAGGTGTTTCTAAGGCATTTTATGCCATATAATTGGAAAGAATCTCTTTTGCCCATGTTATTTGTTATCTGATTCTGATTTAGCTGAAGGAAGGTGAGACTAATTTCAGATTATTGGATGCCTAACAGGACTCTTTTTAGGGTTATGTGCTATGTTGCTGAAATCAAGGGGAAAATGCTGGATTTTGCAAATTTCTTTGTTCTTCTTGTCTTTTTTTCTATTCCTCTTCTTTTTCTGTACTCAACCCAAATGTATCCGATGCTTACAAGCTGGTCGTGCTTTAATTCATGTTTTTATCCCTGATAATAGTGTTGCTTGTGATACAAGAAAGCTTGCAGACATTTAAGTTTGCATCGTAAGAAAGATGCCATAGCTTCTGTAAGAAAAGATTTTGAAGAAACAGCTGTATTGAATTTGGCTTTAGGTCTAAACACAACATGTACACACATGCAAAAACGTTTATTCACACCAAATCATAACTTCATATTGAAAGAAGAAAGAAATAAATAAAGCTGATTATTCTGTTCTTGTTCCAGGAGTAAATGAAGGAGAATAAGGTGGTTTAAACATGATGTATGAGGTTGTGGGCTTCCTTTCAGTATTAGAAATAGTGAAAGGTGTCCCTGCCCATGGCAGAGGGGTTGGAACTAGATGGTCTTTGGGGGTCCTTTCAACTAAACCATTCTATGGTTCTATAATAAGCAAAATACTCTCCTTGAAGGACAGCTAAATAGACAAAAGCAACATTATTTCTACCTGGTCTTCCCATTAGCTTTTTTTCTACTATCTTCGCTATACTTTGAATTTGGAATTTCTGAGTATATAATGGAAGTAAAGGCAATTTCAGGAGCTCAGAACATCAGTAGGCTTTCAGGCTCTCCAGCCTTTTAGAAATTTGTGGTTTCAGACTGGAAAAGCCACTGGATTTCATAAAATTGCTACTATATCCTATCCCCACAGCTCATGGAACAGTGTTTCTTATTGAGAGGGGTTTAATCAGCTTTGGCTTATTTTTGGTTTCCTCTGTGAAATGCTTTTTTAAATTGTCACACTAATCCACCTTCTCACTGTCAACAGATTTCAATCCTTTATTTAGGTGTTTGTTGTTTTTCCTTGTTTTCCTGAGTTTACCCACGGAGAACAGTCAGTTGTTTTTTGAAATCATTTACCTTTCCAAAGAGATTTTTTGGAGCTATGGTTCTCCGTGTCATGGACACTTAGAGATTTTTCTGTAGAAGAGAGTAATCCATTGAATTTCAGGATGTCAGTAAGGCAATTCTTTGCATTCTTATTTCTGCAGTGCCATTTCAAGTTCCCTGTCACATGGTGAGCCTAATCATGGTCTGGCTGATAGAGTTATTAATTGCAGGGAGGTGCTTGAAGCATTCAACCTCCTTGTTCTTCAGGTCAGCTCTTTCCCTTATGCCCTGCAAACACAGCAGTCCAGGATCAGCTCTGGCAACGAGGTACATTGGATACAATCTGACACTGTGGTAAGTTTTTAGCTGTGAATTTTAATGTGGAATTCACACCCAACAGAATCCAGAAAATGTGTGTGTTGGGAGGGAGCTCTTTCTCTGCTGGAGTTTATTATCTCAGATTCCAGATGGACAGCCCTGAGATACTGATGGTAGAGGTGTAGCACCTGATATTTAGGACCAGGAATTAAAGTTTTCTTTATCCAGTCATGGAGGATGAGAAACCACTTTCTGTGCTCTGGTCAGACAAAGCTATGTAGATATGCCATAAAATCTCCAGAGATGGTTTCCCTTTTCAAGCAGTCTGACTTTTGACTGTAAGTTACATGTCACATAGCCTGTCAAGTCTGTTCATTACTTTCCTAATTCAAGTTGTGTGCTAGGTTAACAAGTTTTGGTGTAGTAGGTGCTGTCATTGTGCAGAGAAAAAATCCTGTTGGATATTCTGCACTATTAACTTTTTTCAGCATTTCAGCCAGCTGATTCTGAGGATGTTTTGGATAAACCTGCTAAAAATAGCATTTTCTCCTGTTACTTGTTTGGTGTATTTATATCAGATTTGACTTTACTGTGCTGAGTGGACCTTTAGTTTCTGCAAAGTGTCTTAAAGTGGGAGCTGTAAAACATAGTTAATGTAAAATGACAGAGGGAATGAATATTCTAAGTTTGCTTTTTGGTTGGTTGTTAATATAAACCATGTGGTGACCTTCTAAAGTGGTCTAGACAATTTTTTGTTTCCCAAAAGTAAAAAAGTTAACAACTTTCAGTCTTCTGATTAAAAAATAACCCACAAAAAAGGGGGAGACTGTAAGTGGTTAATTACATTCCTAGAGATTACTGCTGATATAAATGCACTGGAGAACATGATTTCCATCAAAGGCTAACAAAATTTGAAACACAAATATTCTGCCTTTGTGATAGCTGTCTGCAGATTTACATCCCAAAAAAAAAAAAATTTATTAATTTGTGGTTCCCATTAGAAAAGCATGTAGACTCTGGCAATCAAGAACAACTTCAGAAATTAATAATCCTTCTCTTTTCAGGTTCTACTCTACATAGAAATGAGATGAAAGTTGTCAGTAGATATAAAGACAGAGATAGGGAGTCAGAAAATAATTAGCAGGATTCTAGAAACCTCTGCAGTCAGAAGTAGGAGATACACTGAAAAATTTGCAAGGATCTACACCTGTCTTTCCTAGCTGTAGGCAAATAATAAGTAAAAAAACAATTTACATTTTATTGTATTCCTTGAAACAAATAAATAACATCACTTAGGGAGAATGGATAAAAAGAAAGGATTCTTTGGTTGGGAAAGAGCTTTCCACTTATTTTTTAAAATGACACAAGAAATAAAAATTTGTTCCAGAATACCTTATATTTTTGCTGTTTGTGTATGAAACAGGATGATGCAGCAAGTGAAGAAAAGCTATACTTTGGTTTGAATGAATATAGCAAGTCCCTCCAGTGGGGAGTCACAAGTCCCCTTTTGAGATGTGATGAAACCTTTGAAAAAATGGTCAACACACTTTTAGAAAGGTAAATAATAACATGGAAACTTGGGATTCTGCCTAGTTGGGATCTTAGTTACAACTTTATGAGCCCCATTACAGGGGATGAAGACATGGTGACCTTTGATGTTGATCTTGGGAAACATGAACTGTGTGCAATTTTATTTTTGTAACAAATTTAGTGCAATTGAAGAAGGGAGTAGATATCCTTCATTTGTTTTTAGAAGAGATCAGGCCCATTCAGCAGCAAGCTGGGCTCAGCTGTGCTTCTCTCTTCTTTTGGCTCAGTGAGCCTCACTGAGCTCAGAAGGTACCAGAGGTTTCATGCCTCACAACTTCTGGTGTCTCTCTTGTCGGTGGTGAGGGACATGATTTCAAAAACTATTTTGTTATTTCAATAGTTGGCCATGGTTTTGGTTCCTGCAGCTCAGGGCCTGTTAGTACCCTGCAGCTGCCTGAAAAAGCTACTTTCATGGCACATATCCAAAATACAATTAAATGTGCCTATTTCAGGAGTGAGGGGAATACTGTCATTTCCAGCAGTGTGGAGTTAATCTGCTGTGTGTATCAGCATGACAGATCCCTTATAGCACTTCAAGTAATAGGTCTCATGTTTTCATATTTTCTAGAACAGGATTGCTCTGTGTTTAGTACTGTGTTTTCTGTTTTAATTAGGTCAATATAATAGCTGTAAATACATCTGTATTTATTAAGTAAAAGTCAATATAAAATGTGTTAAATTAGTAACTTTAATAATTAAGTACATCATTAATACTTAATATTGTTATTATCTACAAATAGGCAATAATAATTAGATCAGTTCCTTAGGTTTCTCCTATTTTTTCTGGTCAAATACAATGGAAGAGATAGTGGTCGTTATCACTCTCTTTCTGTTTAAGTGTGGGTGGGAAAAGGATTTAGGTATGTGCAAATAATGGTACAACATTAGGATAATACTAGAAATTGATGGCAGGTGAACCTCCCTACCTTGGAGCCAGGATATGTTTTTGTGTCGCATTTTATCAATTTAGGCTCTGTTTTCCAGATACTGGGCTATTCTGTCTGGGTGGAAGAGCCATTCAAGCTTACAGTCTGAAAATATTGCAGACATTTTTGGATTATAAGAAAAGCTCCATTTGTTTTAGTAGCAGAAGTGCAATGGGTACTTACATGGCAGGAAGAGTTAAAAATATTTTAAAAACTAACTGGTTTAGTGACTGGCTTATGGTATCCAGAACAAAATACTATATCTACTGGCTAAACACAAACCCAGAACTTTCTTTAAGTGGATATCATATTGTCTATTAGATTACTAGAGAAAGAGACCAGAGAAATTTGGAACTTCTAGTTATTTTAGTTATTCGGACTTATGTGACATAAGACCTGCACTCAAGGCATAATAGCGTAATGTTTTTCTGTATTATGGTGGCAAGTGAGCTCATGGGAAATGTCTAGAAATTGAGTGGGTATTTTTGCTTGAGTAGGTTTTGATTTTATTTCTCTTAAAATTTTACTTCATATTTGTTGTCAGTGCATGTAGCTGTAATGAAACCAAAGATGTTGGCTATGTAAGTTAAAAGGCAACTTACTTTGGCTCAGAGCCAGTAATTCCTATTGGTACGTCCAGCTTTCTGGTGAGAGATTGAGAGATGTGAGATTATGAAGTACTTCTCCCACAAACCACTTGAAGACACAATGGTCCTCAAGTTTGTGGAAGAAAAAGCTTGTGGAGAGCAAAGCAATTATAAGCGTGTGTTCTCGGAATAAATCAGATCTGAGGTGTTCCTCATCTCCATCAAGTCAAAGATCTTTAGCTAAAATTTTGGACCAGGTGAGAATAACAGAAGTTTATAATTCCTGTTACTTGAGCTCAGGACTCAGGCCAAATGCAGAGAATTTTTGTTCCAAATTTTTCCTATGGAAATGGAAGATTTGGTTCTTTGAGCACTACTGGAAAAAATAGGCAGTTCTTCACTGTGCAGTCCTGCGTTTTGGCTGATTTTCAGACAGTGCTGTGATTTTGCACGTGCTAATGCAGAACTGTGTCTCCCCCAAGGTACCCCCGGCTGCACAGCATGGTGATCCGCTGCTACCTGCTCATCCAGCAGTATTCCCAAGCTCTGATGGCCCTCACCACCATGGCCTCTCTGAGGGATCACAGCACACCTGAAACACTCAGCATAATGGATGACCTCATCACAAGTCCAGGAAAGGATAAGAACGGCTGTGGCCACATGCTTGTCATTCGAGTGCCGTCGGTGCAGCTGGCCATGCTGGCCAAGGAGAGGCTACAGGAAGTAAGGGACAAGCTGGGGCTGCAGTATCGTTTTGAGATCCTCCTTGGGAATCCTGCCTCGGAGCTCACTGTGGCGAAACACTTCGTGACGCGGCTCAAGGTCAGCAGAAACTGAGTGTTTGTTTGTGTGCTCACTGTGGTCGTCTGGCTGTTGTAGTTGTTTGGTGTTTGTTCCCACGTGTTTATAGGTTAATTATTCTATAGGGAAAGGACAGGTGTTCTGTATCTGTCGCTGTGAATGCATTTCTGTACTTTGAGCATAAGAGATAGAGAGACTTGGAACAAACCTGAATTGTTACTGGTTCATGGAGTCAAACACCAGCTGTTATTTAACTTCCTGAAGTTGAATAACAGCATGCATCAGATAGGGTTCATCTCTAAAAGCAGAGGTCAGATCTCTGTAGGCAAACTAATTATTTCCACCAACTTATCTGTCTGTCTAGTGTATCTGTTGTCTGCTCTGTTCATCCATCTTCTGCCCTTCTGGTAACTGGTAAAGTATGCTGTTTGTCACAGACTTCTTTCCTCAACCCCCTGCATGATGAAAACCTGAAGAGGCTACATGCATATATGCCTAGCATATCTGCACCAGCCTAAAAATTTGCATGGATTTACAAAAGCATGGTTCAAGTAGCCAAACCCACTTCATGTATTGACCTCACTACATTGAACAAAGGGGCGATGGGTTGCCTGCCTTAGGTATCAGCCTGAAAGTAGTACTGGTTATCTGTCCTGATTTTTGTTTAAGTCTCATAGAGAGCTTAATTTTCTGCTTCTACTATGAGTTATACAGTGTATTCAAAACTCAGAAAAGAGAAATTAATTTCGTGAGCCTGTCTGAAAGAGCTTGTCTACAGCCAAAAGCAGATAAAATGTCCTTTAAAGAATGACTTCTGATATGACTCCTGCTTCTCAAACTTTATCTGCAGCAGGAGAGGGAAGAAAGTAGTCACAAATGAAACAACGACATGTGAGATTAACTGCTCTGTGCTGTTGGGGTTTTTTTGGATAGGCATGAATTCCACCTTCCAAAAATTCTGGATTGAATCCTGTGAGGGATTCTTAATAGGTCTTTGCCGTAATGAGCTGCAGCCCTTACTCAGTGCTGAAGCAGACTGTGAGGCCTTTGCTGTGGAGCTGTTGCAGATGGATATCCATGTAGACATTGGTCTGGAATAGAGGAATTTTATCAGGTAGAGAGTGAAAAACCTTCTAAATAATTACTCCTCTCTCCAAAACATAAAATGCGTTTTTGGACTAAACAGAGCTGTAGGATTCTGGATTTGTTTATTTTCTTGCAGTTCACTAGAAGAAAAGCCCTCAAATCTGAACCATGCATTTGGAGGGAGTTGAGCAGAGGAATTCAGTTGCCCAGATATAAGCCTGTAGTGTCTTTTTAAGTGGGGTGTCTCAGTAGTATTTCAGAATAGTAAAGGTCACCTGTGAGGCTGGTGCTGTGCTACCATACCTGCTAGTCTGGTGCCTGGGATAACACAAGATTTCTGACATTGTGTGAGCATATGTTTGGGGAACTGATTCCTGTTATAAAATTCATCAGCCTAGGTTATTGCAGACTGATTTGATTTAGTCTCTATGCTGCTGGGCATTTGTTCTGACATTAGGTGGAGTACTGGAATTGAAGGACTAGAGCCAGTGGAGAGCTTTCAGTACAAGCACCCCAGCCCTTTATTTGATGTGTGCATGGGGAGAGAGCAATATGAGGCTACTGAGTGCTGAGGCCCAAAATGTGGTCCCACCAATAAATACTCTTGGTTTCAGGAGGGATGAGAACTCATCATGACCAATTTCAGAGGCAGGGAAGGGAACTTTATAGGTGTTAGTGAACCCAGCTGAAAAGTGTGACTTAACTTAGCCTCTCTCTCAGATGGCATTAGCAGGGTGTGTGATGCCACAGCAGGGCAAGGAGAGTGGGCAACTGTCTCTGCAGTGCTGCTGGATGCATTGTTGATCAGACAAGCCTGCTGGTCAGCCAGACCAACCAGGCAGGTCATTCCTCCCCATCAGGGAGTCAGAGGTTCAGAATGAAACAAGAGATGGAAGACAATTTAAATAACTATTTCAGTGACCAGGGATGCTGTCATGGCACACCCTTTAAGTGTAACAAGAATCAAACTGTTTGGGAGACGTTCAGATGTGAGGAGCCCTGAGGGTTACACCTTTCTGACCTTCCTGAGGAAGATGATCAAGAAATATATCTTCTGGATGCAAGTTTACAGCTCAAAGCTCCAGGCACTCATTCTTTATAGGTCCTTAAGCTAGCAAAAAGAAAATCAAGGAAAATCAAAAGAAAATTTTTCTTCCCCTGTTTCACTTTCTAGTAATGAACTTTCACAGAAACTTTGGTCTGTGGAGAGGCAGGGGAACAAGGTTAGCTGGACTAACCTTGTTGAGCCAGAAATTCTCTCTGCTGCCAAGGCTGCTTTACCAAGTCATTAGATACTGCTAGGTAATTGGAGAAATAATTTTTTTCAGTAAGCTCTGCTGAACCAGGGGAACTGAAGGGTGTAAGGACTGATGCTGCCAACCTTTCCTTTTAAGGAAAAATAGTGCAGTTTTGTGGTCTTGGGCCTTGATAGACTGTAGGTAAGGAGTTCTTTTATGGGGGGATTACCTCCAGGGAAAGGTGAAATGTGTTTCTGTCACATAATCTTTCATTGTATAAAATAATTAAACAAGGTTCATTGGCCCATTTTCATACTCTACTTTAAAGTCTTACTTTAGCTTTACATTAACATCTTTTGTCTGTGCCAAATTGAACGCATCAATGGCTTTTTTCTCTGACAGACCACACTAATGCCACACCTGGTGAATATTTCCAGCACTGAATAACATATGCTATGCACCAGTTTTCTTTGCATTTAATGCTTGGCTAACAGTTGGCTACCAGAAAACAAATGCATGCCTGCACCCAAGATCTCCTTCCTGTTGGCCGTTGAGTAAGCAAGCCCTATATACAAAGCAAAAGCAGGAGCTGATGAAAAAAGGAAAGAGCTGAAGATTTAGAAGATGTTTAGGTGTGACTGGAATATTCTCTGTTCACAGGCTTGGAGGGGCAATGAGCAGGATGACTGGATTCCTCGCACCTATCAGGATCTGGAAGGTCTTCCTTGCATTGTTATTCTCACTGGCAAAGACCCTCTGGGAGAGACTTTCCCCAGGTGCTGCTGTTACTCTTTCAATATGGTTGCTCTCTAACATGTTTGGATAAGTTGGGCTTGATACCATCTAGCTGTCTTTTCAGAGAAGATGTGTATTTGTGTAGACTTCAGTTAGGAACTGTTTAAAGGTTTGGAAAGTGCAGTTTGTGAAAAGTCACATTACTCTACTGTGTGGGTCAGTAAGTGTCTGTGCAAAGTACCAAGGAGCACAACTTATGTGCTGAATATTTTTAAATAATTTAACATGTACGGGCTAAGAAAATTGTTCATGAATATTTAGTAAGCAATTAAAGATAGGGAGTGTTCTTCAAAGTCAGAGAAAACAAAACTTCTTTTTTCAATTGTGTTGGCTATCCTAGGTCGTTGAAATACTGTGACCTTCGACTAATTGACTCCAGCTACTTAACTCGTACTGCATTAGAGCAAGAGGTGGGCCTGGCATGCTGCTACGTCTCCAAGGAGGCAATTCGAGGGCCTATTGTAGCTCTTGACCTCAGTGAGAAGGAGCAGGAGAAGGCAAATGGTAGCGAGAATGACTCTGATGAGCTGCTGATAGACTTGGACCGGCCCCAGAGCAACAGCAGTGCTGTCACTGGAACCTCAGGTCAGTTATTCTGCTGTTGGTCTGAAAAACAAGTCTGAATTCCTGCATCATTGGGATTTTGATGCAAATGCAGTGAGATGTGTTCTCAAATGTGGGTTGTTTAGCTGGATTCAGCTGCAGGCTACAGAATCTGCAGTTGCAAATTCTTCACACAGTGAGCAATTTTCCTGTCTAGTGCTAAAAGGGGACGGTGTTTCAGTGGAAGGGATGGTATGCCATAGCTAAGCGTCCCTTGTGATTTTGATTTTTAAACTTTTATTTCACATTTTTTGCAAGCTTTGTTCAGTGGATCCTGAAAAGAGCTTAAAAATGAGAGAGAAAAAGGGCTAGTATAAAGTTCTAGGAATAGAAAAATGCTCTGTACTCTGGGAGTATCTATGGGTGAGGATGGATATCTGCCTCCTTGCCAAGACTGACAGAATGGTTGGGTGTTGTCCTACCTCTTCAGGCATCACCTCCCACCAAGCCTTCCCTTCTCTGCATTCTGCAGACACTTCTAGTTCCTACCCTTTATTTTCCTATGAGTCTGACATATTAAGACAGCTAAACTGGGTTTTTTCTATGCACCAGGTCTTCCCATACACTAACTAAACCTGACAGGTAGGAAGAAGGGGACACAGCCCATTTCATGTCCAAGTTGCAGTGAAAAAAATGCTCTGTTTTTCATAGAAAGGAAAATGCAATTGATCTGTGTATACAGTGATTTGTTAAACTTGACTTTCAGAACGTTGTAGCATCAAATTCCAAATCCTAGATGGGAAATGATAGCTAGCATACAATGATTGGGATTGAACACTTGGAGTCTGAACCCTGTTGCATTTGCCTCGCCAACCAAAGGGACAGACAGATGTAAATTATTTCTTTTTACATGATGAAACACTGACCTAAGCCACAGCAGCATTCATTGAACAGAAGTATTTGTATATTAGGATTGTCACATAGATCAAATGAATTTGTGGTTTTCTTATGTCAGCCAGTAACTCTTCACTGACTGCTTTTTGTTTTCCCAGGCTCCCTGGCTGACAATGGTGTGAGCTCCTCAAGTGCTGCAGACAAGTCTCAGAAGCAGGCACCGTCCCTTAACTTCCAGGCTGTGGCACACAGCTCGGTAGACGAGGGAACTTACTCCAGTTTTACAGCCAGAGAGACCCTGAAACAAGAGTGTGACTCGCTGGGTAACCAGATGGCAAGCAGCACCACTCCCAAACTCTCCTCTCTGTCTTCAGTCTCCCAGACCTTTCAGTGGCCTGCCCAGTCAGCCAAGGACAGCAGAGCCCTCCGAGTGGCGCTGCCACGCATCGTCATCCTGTCCAAAGCTGCCTACTGCCTCCTGAGCTCACAGAAAAATGGGAACTTGCCTTCCTCCTCTTCCCTCCTGCCTCATGCTGACGTGTCTTGGCTGAGCTCCCTGAGGCCTCTTCTCCACAAGGACATGAGCAGTGAGGAGCAGTCTCTGTACTACAGGCAGTGGACCACAGCCCGCCAGCACCACGCAGATTTCAGCAATCAGGCTGAGGCCTCTGGCACCAGGACTTTTCACCCCCGGCGGCTGCTTTTGACAGGACCACCACAAGTAAGTTCCTCCTGCCTTTCTAGCAGTCTGAGGAGGCCAAGTTTGCAGTGATGTGTTTTGAGATGAAAAATCCAAGTCAAATTTTAAGGCGAAGTCCATGCTGAAAGTGGTAGGGAGAGGAAGGGTGATGCTTTAGGTCATGTTTTAGCCTAAATGAAACACGTGTGGGTGGCACTGGGCATGACATTGCTCTGAGCATGTCAGGAGAGAAGCAGTTATCACTGCTGATCTCCCTGCATACCAAAGTGACACGGGCTCTGGCCAGGTTGTGCTCAGAGACCAATTTAGTAAAAGTGTTTTCAATACAGTGGGCAATATTACATCTTGCAGTGTTTTCAGGCAGAGCTGAACACAGAGCTTTGGGGTAAGCCCAGAGGCATTTATCTGAAATTTACCCTTCCACTGTAGTACTTTGGGTTGGCATTTAGACTATTTTCCATCTCTGGCTCAGGTTGGAAAGACTGGTTCATACTTGCAGTTCCTAAGGATTCTCTTCCGCATGCTGATCCGGTTGCTGGAAGTAGATGTGTATGATGAAGAAGAGATTAATGCCCGTAAGTGTTTCGTAGGTGTTCTTAAGATGTATCATAAAGAGCCCATGTTGTGTATTATTCAGCAAGGAAGTTCTTAAGCTCACTGAAAGACTATGAATTACACCTACTGCATGTCCTCTCCATTGGTGTGTAGCTGTATTTCAGTATAGATTGATAAAAAACTGAACTTTATAATGGGCTTATCTGAGAACTATAAAATGTGTTTCGGGTTGATACATTTGTGTGGCACTCAAACGAAAGTGAGCACAAAGCTGTAAATGGGCAACATCTGCCCATGTTCTCTCTCCTTGTAGGTTTTTAAGTGCTGGCTGCTTTTAAGCAGACAGGACATTTAAGAACATTTTGTTCCTGGCTGAAACCTAACTATTATTTATGTTTATTTAGAAGTTATTTTCCCATTTTCAGCAAGATTGCCTACTGTCTGCAGTTTGCAGGTTTTATGCTGAGGATAAAGGGGAGCGGGATCCTCTTTGGATTTGTGCTGATTTGTCAGATCTCACAGATCCATTAACTGCCATGGCAGGATGTTGCCTTGAGAAGAGCAAAACCTTTTAAAAGTCAGTCCTCTTCATGGTGTTCTGGTACATAATTCTCATGGCTATTAGACTGGCATCCTGAAAATGTAGATGTTGTTGAACCTTTGAAAAGACTAATACTTCTGTTCATACAGTGCTATTACTGAAAAAAAAGGAGAGAAAAATGTATTTTTCTTTGATTTGGAGCTTTGGGGACAGTTATTCCCTTCAAATAACCCCAGTTATTTGAACTGAAGTACCTCAGAAACTTAGGATGAAGTATTAAAAAGCAAGAGATGTTCTGCATCATGCCGACCAGCCTGTTGAGATCATGGCAATGTGTCACACCCCTGCCAGGAATGCATGGAATTCCAGCAGAAGAGCAGTTTGGGTTTGGTTGGGGTTTTTGGTTGTGGCTTTTTTGCTCCCACTAAATCTGTTGGAATGCTTCTCCAGAGCCCTTGTGTTCTCATTATTTTAAATACCACTTTATTCTCCACCCCAAATATGTTTCTGTCCCGTTTATACACATTCTCTTTGGGACCAAAAAACATAGTCATTTAAATGAAAATACTTTTTCTCTTCTTTGAGGTTAATTTCTTTGGAGTGGTCAGGCAGCTGTCTTACTTCCCCTTCAGCATTCATCTAGGTAGTCTGGATCTTCTTACAGGATTTTCAAAAATGACAGGCTCTTTATTCTCCTTATCAGTTTGGTACTCTGGCTTACACATCTGTTTTCAATTTATCCTTCTGGTGCATGGGTGAGCAGAACTGAATGTTTAACCAACCCAGCCTACAGCTGTTTAAATATAATACAGTTTATTTCCCTGCCCCCACTGAAAGCCCCATGACTGATGAAACCTATGATTGCACTGGTCTTTTCCATTCTCTCTTTTCATGGGCATTGATCCTTAGCTTGTACTCCAAGGTTTCTCAGCAACTCTGTCATTTCCAGCCAAGGTGCTCCCAACCTGCTGCAGAAATGCTTGTTATTAATCCTTGAATGTACATATGACTCACATTTTTTTTTCTGTTAAATATCAGTAAGTTTTTGTTGTTACAGTTTTTGAGGCCATTGAATTCTTTCCAGCTAATCTTTGATTCCTTCTCCATGTTGACAGTGACTCTTAGGAGTGTGCCACCTGCAAACTTAAGACAATTTTTTGTTTAAGCTGGTGACATTAGTGAGAATATTAAACAGTGTGCCCCTCTACTGACCTTTTAACTTCACTGGTAATCTCACCTGACTTAATGCTTACAATGTTACATGCTGCCATCTTCTTTTTAGTCGACTCTTTCAATTTACAGACCATTCCCTGTCTCCATTTTCTTTAGCTGTATTAATAATTTGTCCTATAGTACCATACCAAGTACTTGAGTCCAGAAGGATAAGATTCATTGAATTTCCTTTGTTCAGAGAAATAGGTATTTCACAGCCATATAATGAAAGTAACACAGGATTTCTTTAGTCAACCTATTTGCATTTTATCACATTTTTCATTAATTCAACATCTTTAATTACTTCCTTCACCCTCTCCAAATTTGGAATATTACCCAGGTCTAAGTAATGAACTCAGAGGTCTTTAGATTACTGTCTCTCCTCTTGCATCAGGGTAGGGTGAGCTGTGCTCATCCATAGACCCAATCTTCATTTCACCTGAATTCACTTTTCTAAAATCTCTAACCTCAGTTACATGCCTACTTTTATGTGTTCTTCCATCTCATTTTAATCTGAATTGACTCATGTTCAAGCTGCATTCCAAAGCTGTTTTCTTTGGCCAGTGTTTTCTGCCATTCCTATTGCTTAAACTTGATTTTCTACTTTAGACTTACCTCTGTTGGATCAATACAGAAAAGTTTCATTTGATCCTTTCTGGCCACATCCCATTCTGTAATAGGAGCGTGTCTTCTGCTGCCTTTATCATGTACCACCAGCTACTAGTTCATAAATATATACAGCCTATCTTTCCTTGCTTTCATCCTTCTGCCTTTGGATACTTTTGCTTCTCATTTACCCAGTGCTCTTCATTCCATCACAAAGAGGCTCAAAACTACTACACCCATGCCTTCTGAACAAATGCTCATTCATCTGAGCATTTTGTACTGAAACCAGAGTGAATTATACCTCAGCAGCATGATGAGGAACAGTGCAGAAAGATACCTAGGAGGCCCCTTCCCCTGCACACCATTTCTAAGGAACTGCCATGTCTTTGAAATGACTTTGTGTGGATTGTAATTTCACTGGTAATATTTATGATGTTCAAAGATATTCTCTGTGCGTGCCTGTGAGTTCCAGTGCAACTGTAAAGCAGCAACCATCACATAAACATCATTTGGTTGGTATCTGATTCTGCTTACCTGAAGTGTGTTGTTGCAGATCCTACAGAAAACAGTGAAATTACTCAGTCTAGCAATGACCACTGGCCAGACATTGAGATCTTCAGCAAAATATCTTTTGACCTGAGTGTACATGACCCTAAGTACAGAAATATAAGTCCTGTATACACAGAACAACTCTCAAGAGTGAAACAAGGTAAGTAAAATGTAGACTTTTTGAGGAATACTTTCCTACAGAGACTCAGTGTTTATCGGTTCATTTGAACACAAGTTCACAAGAACGTTTAATCTCCAAAATTAAATGAAAAAAACATTTATGTATTCTTTACAGTTTTTACCAGGAACACAATCTCTGTTTTTTAATGCTCCTAAAATTTCTGTTGCTTCTTTTCTTTGTGCACAGAAACAAGCAAAGAAACAAAATCAGAGGAACCTAAGAAAAGGGAGACCGTGTCCATGATGCTGACTAAATATGCAGCTTACAACACCTTCCATCACTGTGAGCAGTGCCATCAGTACATGGACATTAATCCTGCTGCACAGGTTGGTGTCAAGGTCCAAGGGTAAACTGCATTCTTGGTTTTTTATTGTGGTCTCTCCAGGCATACTGCTCTCCTCTCAGGACTCATGCTTTCACCTTCCCTGAGATGGAATTGTTTAATTCTTCCATTCTCAGGGGAGATATTGAGCTACAGACCCAGGAGCATCAACTGTGTCTGCCACATTCTGAATGAGCAGTTTTCCTCTGCAGCTGCCTCTGGCAAGGGGTGAATATTGTGATTCGTTTTCTCAAGCCAAGCATTATTCAGTCTGCCCAGAGGGTTTGCAGTGTCTCATGGGAGAAGACTATAAAAATTAAAGAGAAATGCTTGTCTAACCTAAATGCCAGCCATCCACACCTGCGATGGGAAATGGCAAGGCCCCTACTTCTTCCTTGCTTTGTTTGTAACTGTGCATCCTTCTCAGCAGAAGCTTATGAGTCACTTAACAGAAATGAACATTTTAATCTATTTAGTTAAAAAACCTTTCATTTCTAAAGCAAACAGTTATGCTTACAGAAGACTGACAAGTAAGATTATTCCTGGTTAATAGCTCACACATTATTTCTTAACCGCCAGCAGCAATTTACCTGGAAGTTTCTTATCTCCATTCATTCATTCCTTGCTCACTAATGTTTTCCAGCAGCTTGCTATTAAGATATGGCAGCGTAGACACCCCGACCTGGCAGTGCACAATGCCAGTTCCCTCAGAGCAGCACCAGCAGGTCTGATCTAAACCCCATGCTTCATTAAGTCCATTGACAGAAGCAAATCCTCCCCAAGGACATCTGTTGTTCCCTCCACTTATCTTTGTGCATGTTGTTAAACATAACTAGTACTAATAAACACAAACATCTACTTGTATGGGCCAGTGTGAACTGTGTATATAGAATTAAGATAATTAAGCTCAGGGAAATTACACTTTCAAAGGGGAGTCACTGGAGAGCAAACATTATGAAGGGAGAGAGATTCTTAAATGCTTTAACAGAACCTAAATAAAGTTCCTTGCATTTTCCATCTTAGGCTAATTATTTCCATTTTTAGTAAAAGATTATAGAAAACTCATTGGTAAGAGTAAGTGATTTGACTTTGTAGTAAGACAGATGCTTTTGTAGGATGAAATCTATTTGTTGTGTAAGCATTTGGATACACCTACATGGTTCAGTGAAGCGCTGTGCAAAATTAAGCTCACACAAATTGTTCATAGCCTTGTTAATGGTGTGGTCTGCTTTAGTCACACAACTACTTAGGAGAGTATTGTCACAGGAAAAATGCTATACTGATACCAGTACAGTAGTGCTCCTGCTGAGGTGTCTGAAGGACAATGCATACTGCTGTGGAAGCACCCCCCCATGTTGCACTGCTCTTTGAATCTTCTAGATTTGGACAGTTTTTTTTCTAGTATATGTGTGTGTGTGTGTGTGTGTATATGTATGTATATATTTGACTTCTCCTTGTAAATATTGAGAAATAATTCCTAGCTGAAATGAACTTCAGAAGAGTCCAGTTTGGCCAAAGAAAAGACCATTACTGGTACAGAAAGCTGATTCCTTTAATAGCAAGACCTAAGTAATCTACCTTATTGTGAGGAAAATGATTACTGAAAGAGAGTGATTTGGATGTTCTTCTCTGATGGCTTCCAGTACTGTGACTGTAAGAACTCCTCCTCCTTACATATTCCTTATGTGTTACCTGGTTGGAAATCTCTTTTTGCTGCTTGTTTGTACCCAGGTGTCTGACTCCACTCTGCATGCCTTCACGTTTTCATCCTCGATGCTGGGAGAAGAGGTTCAGCTGCATTTTATAATCCCCAAGTCCAAAGAGAACCATTTTGTCTTCAGCAAACAGGGAAAACACCTTGAAAGCATGCGACTCCCACTCGTTTCTGACAAGGTGCGTGTGCTGCTCTTACCCATCTGCTTCATGCAGTCAGCTTGACATACATATGCAAATTAATGGGGGGAGTTTTTTTCTGTTGTCTTTTTATTTTGAAGTCCTTTGTGTAAATCTTGCCTGACTGTCCTTAGAATGGGTTTTTTGAGGGCAAGCATCCTTTTTTCCATTCCTAGTGTCCAGTTCGTCCTGTTCGTATGTGTTGCAATAATCAGTGATGTTAAAGTCTGGTATAAAATATTAACAAAATAGAAGTCCCTACTAGGAATAACCTGCTTTTTTACCTAATGTTACCAAAATACCTTGTGTTCCAGCAGAATTTGAATGCAGTCAAGAGTCCTATCTTCACCCCATCAAGTGGACGTCATGAACATGGACTCTTGAACCTCTACCATGCCATGGAAGGCATCAGCCACTTGCACCTCCTGGTAGTCAAGGAGTATGAAATGCCACTTTACCGAAAATACTGGCCCAACCACATCATGCTTGTCCTGCCAGGCATGTTCAACAATGCTGGAGTTGGTAAGAGACACCATCAATGCATTGCTCTGAAGGTATCAAAATCTACGTTGGACAGTGTGGATCATGCTGTTGCAGGAAACAATGCAGCAGTTCCTCACATACCTGCTGTGATAATAGCAGCAGTGTCTGAGCAAAAATACGGAAAAACTGCTGTCAGGGGCATGGAATATATGTTTGCATGGATCACTGCCTTCTCAGCCTAAAGTCTGATGTTTTATGGGCCATATTCACTCATTTTACTGAACCCTGCTCTGTCAATGCTAGATGTTTTACACATATTCAAATTGCAATGTTTTAGTTAGCAGAAGGTAAATATTAACTGCAGCTGAACACTGTGGGCTTGAACTTTGGAGTTTTCATGGATGCTGAGTTAATTCTGCAAGAAGTTTTGAGTAGCTTCAGTTTTAGAATCTTAACCCCTTCTTGGTTCAATTTACTTCATTAATACCCACAAAACTGTGTTCTGCAGAGTGCCTTAAAGCATCCAGTCTTCTTGGAATCTACCTTTTAGATTTAATCACACTGAAAAGGGACATACAGATTTCTTTCCAAACTAAGGTGTTATGAGCACTAAGTTTAAAATGGGTCATGACTGCAGATGTTCGTGTTACCTTTCTCTGGAAAGAGTGATAAAGTCTAATAAAGATGTCTGTACCTCTTCTTCGTGGTATTTCCTCAGGTGCTGCCAGGTTTCTTATCAAGGAACTTTCCTACCACAACCTAGAACTGGAACGAAACCGCCTGGAGGAGCTGGGGGTGAAGCGCCAGTGCGTGTGGCCCTTCATCGTGGTCATGGACGACTCCTGTGTCCTGTGGAACATGCACAGCCCCCACGAGCAGTCCAGGTTAGTACCCACCCACGCTGGCTCCTTGCACTGATCCAGCACTGACAGCAGCACATCTGTGACCGGGGCTCATCTCCAGCATCAGGCAGGGTGCTCAGAGCAGTAGCAAGGCCGAATGTTTGTCCTGTTGACCACCAACATTCAACCACCTCCTGTTGAACACTTCCACGTGACTGTGCCCTTACATCTGTGCCAGTACCACCAGCAGACCTCTGCCTGTGTTTGTTCTTTGCCTAGAGCCACTCTTGTTTCTAGCAACTGTTTGAGTGATTTTTCAATATGTTACTCTGTTTTGATTCAATTTATGTTTCTCAGAGCAAACAGTTTATTTGGTTAACTTAGAAGGCATTAAGCTCTTGCCTTCTCAGTGCCTACACTGTCCAGTACAGAGAAAATAGCATTCCAAAAATTATGTGTAAGGTGACTTCTTCTCCCTTCCTAAATTGCTGTGTAAGAACTTATTCTGCTGAAAGGATCATTTTCTGAATGGCTGCATTGATGAGGTAAAATTAGTTGTCTCTTGCTAAAAAGTCTTCATTTATGTATATATTTTTACAGCACCTGGAGTAAACATTCTCAGTTTTCAAGGGAATTTTTTAGTCCTTTTTATGCACACACATGTATATATATACAGTGTATGTAATATAAAAAAAATAAAATATGTTTGCATGTTGTGTATGATGATGTTTTGCAGCCAGTCCTTGGAGCCTGGGAGTTTCAGCAAGAATGTGTCTTTGAAAAGTGTCCTCCAACACATTGAAGCCACCCCCAAAATTGTTCATTATGCAATACTGGGTGTTCAAAAATGGAACAGCAAGCTGAACACCAGGAAGTCAAAAGCTCCGTTCTCCAGGTGCCATGTGCGTGATTTTATACTGCTCAACATAGACTTGACCCAGAATGTGCAATATGATCTAAACAGGTAGGAAGTACATATTTATCTGTGGGAAAATAGCATATTGACTTGATAAGAACCTTGTCATGCTGTTGAGACAAACATAAAGATCCTACCTTAGGTAATGAGTGCACAATCACAAAAATAAAACACATGTTTCATCTGAATGAGTAAGGCATCAAAATAAACTTGCTATAAGCCAAGAAAACCTGGGGAAGACAGATCAAGGGCAAGGAAGGGCTTCAGAGGGCTGAAAAAGTGAGGAAAGAATAAACTTGAGGAGAAAAAATAATTGGGACACCAAAAGTACAAGAAAGGTGCCAAAATGGCATCAGTTACAGGAAGAATGGGGAGCTTCTGGAGTGCCTAGGAGGAGGGATTCCTTGTATTTCCTTCAGAGATAGCTGTCCTCCCTCTTGCCACTTGAGTTTGCAAGGAAAATGGATGAAAAAATTACTTTCTACTATTTCCTTCCTTCCCACTCTCATCTTACTTCATCCTAAAGCATTTGCAATAAAGCACCTGTAGCATGGGCCTTTATTGTTAGCTCTCATCACAGATCAAGAAATACCCAATTCTTCTTCTTCTCAGACAAGTGAGTTCCAAATATGCCCTGTCTCTGCTGGCCATGACATGGCCCTGGGGTTTCTCACTTTGGGCTCCTGCTGCTGTTTTCAGGGATCCTGTGTGTTTCAGTGAGGAATTGTAGCCTGTCAGTGCAAGCTGGTGTGACTTTCAGAGTTCTTGATTTCACATTCTGTGTCAGGTTGAATCATGAGGTGGGAGTCAGCCCACAGAAGTGAACAATGACATCATGAATAGTGGAGGACTAAGTTTACTTCCCAGCAGCTTTTTCTCCCATAGCAATGTATTTGTTAAAGCTGTATTTCCCCCCTGATTCCAGTTTATGGAGACACATGTCATATGGATCTGGCTTGTTCAGAAGTGGAGGTTGGTCACTGCAGAGCTTCTGCCAAGTCCAAAATACATAATACAAAAAAACCTAAAACCATAATAAAAAAAAAACATAAAAAGAATTTTAAAAAAAGAAGTAAAGGGTGGGGAGGAAATGATTGATGCCAGTATGCGATGAGCATGAGAGCACAAGCCGGATTTGGTGTGGGGAAGAAGCACACAGGAGCACTAAAAAGTGAAGACTAGTTTGGGATTAGGGTGACCAGCAGCTGCTTTCCTTGACCAGGAGCACATTGAAGGAATGAGTCTTCAGAGCTCTGCAGAAAATTTCTGGCGGCACCATTATCAGAAGATCTCCAAAAATCTCTGCTTGAGCCCATACTGATGCATTTCAGCAGGGGGTGTGTGAATGCTCATGCACAGCAGCCACACAGCTGGCTTAGTGATCTTGTGTTTAATGTCCAGGTATTTCTGTGAAGATGTGGATTTTAATTTACGGACCAACAGCAGCGGCCTCCTCATTTGCCGCTTCAACAACTTCAGTGTCATGAAGAAACATATTCAGGTTGGAGGACAAAAAGACTTCATTGTTAAACCAAAAATCATGGTAAGACTGATGTACTTAGGGGGTAAAATCAGGAACTGTTTTCCCTAGAAATAATGAATTCTCCAGTTCTTTAGATTTATTTCATGCTTATTTGACATCTGACATTTTTAGCTTAATCCGTGGTAGGACTGCCACATCAAAAACAGAAAACAAGAAGCATTTTGCTATTTATAAATTACTAAAAAATTCTTCCTGATCTATTAGAAGATGGACTGAGATTGGGAAGAATTTGGTCTAGCTTTTCAGTAATATCTCTGATGGAGGAAGAATTTGCAGACTCTGATCCAAAGCATGCAAGTTGTACCAGATTCAGTTTTAAAAATTCAGCACAGCCACAGGTTTCTGGTGTTTGCTGATTTGTGATGACTTTCCCTCCTTGTACTTCCTAACAAGAATAGGGCTGAAGAAAGGCTCTGAAAAGTGCAACCTTCTGAAATCCCCCCAGGAAATCCAAGTATTTATAAAAATAAACCAAATATTTTATACAGAGTATGTTGCACCTATGCCAGCTTTAAATGGAGGTGTATTTCAAAGGATTGTCTTTAATCTAGGAATCTTACAGTTTGTGTTCCTGGTGGTTTTGAACACATCCCACACCATCTTCCTTTTAAAAAACCACCTCCCATACTTCACAATTTAACTGACTAAACTCTGGGTTTAAGTATTTTTGAAGCTCATTTTCTGATTTTCCATTTCTTGTGCTTGCAGTGGAATCTGTAGTGACAGACTGGCCTATGAGAAAACTCCGTAGAAAACACTTTTTATGGATGACTCCACACAAGGAGTATGTAATTTCATATAATGCCCAGGAGTAAGGCAGGATGAGGGCCATTGTGACAATTTGAACTCCACATTTTATGTCCCTTCTTTAGGCAAGCAGATATCCACAGCAGTATGTAGCAAGCACAGAACAAGCAATTAATTTATTTCTGTGCTTTGGTGCTATGTGAAAATCGAATGGGGAGTTTCAATCCTTTTGTTCCTCTTCTCCCTCTTCCTGTTCTGTCATGTCAGTCCCTTCCCCAGTTAGAGGAACTCCAGCAGAGCAAATACACGGAGTAGGTGGGTTAAAAGGAGTTCCCCTTGGTTTCACTGCAGGTCTCAGACAGCGTGGCACCAATAATGCCTCTTCAGTACGTCTGTGCCCCTGACAGCGAGCACACATTGTTGGCAGCCCCGTCTCAGTTCCTCCTGGAGAAGTTCCTTCAACATGCAACCTACAAACTCTTCCCCAAGGCCATTCATAACTTCAAGAACCCGGTATTGGCCATCGACTGCTACCTGAACATCGGGCTCGAGGTACAAAAGATTTGCAGGGATGATGGGGACAAGAAAATGCAAACCTTTATTTCAATATCTTTGTTGTGTTGAATTGTCCTTCTTCAGCATCAAGGGTAATGTTTGAAGAATCTGTTTGGTCTCAAACAGATTCTGTTGCTGGAAGTAAAGGACCAATCCATTGGAGGAGCTGGTGGTGAAGCCTCCAGCTGGCTGGTGTGGGTAGAGACCAGAGGTCTGTGATGGATTAATGTGTCTGCTGGACTGTGCCAGGTCCTGAGCTTGGGTCCAACAACTCCATGCAGTGCTAGAGGCTTGAGGAAGAGTAGCTGGGAAGCTGCACAGAAGAATAGGATCTGGGAGTGCTGGTCAACAGCAGCTGAACATGAGCCAGGGTGTGCCCAGGTGGCCAAGCAGGCCAGTGACATCCTGGCCTGGATCAGCAATAGTGTGGCCATCAGGACCAGGGAGGGGATCATTCCCTTGTACTTGGCACTGGGGAGGCCACACCCCAAATCTTGTATTCAGGTTTGGGCCTCTTAATTCAGGAAGAACACTGAGGTGCTGGAATGTATCCAGAGAAAGGAAGTGGAGCTGGTGAAGAGTCTGGAGCACAAGTCTGATGAGAAGCAGCTGAGGGAGCTGGGGGTGTTTAGCCTGGAGAAAAGGAGGGTCAGGAGAGACCTTATCACTCCCTACAACCACCTGAAAGGAGGGTGTAGCCAGCCGAGGGTTGGCCTCCTCTGCCAGGTAACAAATGATGGTACAAGGGGAAACAACCTCAAGTTGTGCCAAGGGAGGTTTAGATTGGATATTGGGAAAAATTTCTCCATGGAAAGGTTTGTCAAGCACTGGAACAGGCTGCCCAGAGTAGTGGTGGGTTCACCATTCCAGGAGGTATTTAAAAGATGTGTAGAGGTAGCATTTGGCAACATGGTTTAGTGGTGAACTTGAAAGTGCTGGGTTAACAGTTGGAGATACTGAATCTCATGGATCCATGATAACAGTGGAATCGCAATGAGTGTAACCTAAACAATTGCATGATTTGCAAAGGAATTGGGCATGTCTGTCTGAAATATTTCATGCAAAGCAAAAACCCAAAAATGAAGCCATTCTTGACAAAACCTAATGTTCATCCTTTGATGCGTCTCTTTTTATGAACCTAGATTTTGAGGAAATTAGATTTTTGCAAATATGTTCTAGATGTCTGTAGGTAGGGACTTCAGAATTTTTGAACATAATGATCAGCTTGAACTGGGTCTGGAGCAGGGTCAATGTCTAACAAAGGTGTTGTTCAGAGAAATTTAATGGAGATCAGTGGTAAGATAGAGGAGACACCCTTTGATATACAACAGCCATCACAGCACTGAGACACGAGAGTACTTGGAACCACAAGTATGAGCATTTCCCCTACTTATGGAATCGCTTATTTTTTTTGATAAATGTATCCTTATTAGAATAACCTATATAATCTATACAGTCACTATAAGCAGGTAATTTGTAGAGGGGAAAAAAAAAATCAAACTGAATTACAGAGAGCCCTGAAATGATGTGTTGCAGACTTCGTGACCAAATTTGAATCTAGAGGTTTGTTCCTTCTTCTAGAGGTGTGTTATTTCTTTGGGAAAGTTTGCTCAGTGCTGCAATCTTGTTGGATTGGATTTTTATGAGAGCACCAGCTGACTTGCCTGTTATCACTATGCTATATTCCATTCCATGTAAGTCATCTTTAGACATTTCTGAGACAGAAAGCATTTCTTTCCCCCTTGTGTTTCAGGTGGCCATATGCTACATTAGCTCTCGCCCACACTCAGTCAATGTCAACTGTGAAGGGGTGTTCTTCAGTGGACTTCTGCTCTATCTCTGCGACTCCTTTGTCGGTGCAGACCTCCTCAAGCGGTTCAGGTTTCTCAAAGGTAATCTCACTTCTCTGCTGGGCATCCTGGGTGCCTCTCGCCAACTAATAGTAGCATGGAGGAAAAGGGAAAGGCAGAAGAATAAATAGCTTGGTTAAACAGCTCCATTATTTTCACAGTTCATTTTGGCAATGTTTTCAAAAGAAATAGATGGAGTGGTTTTTGACGGGTGTATGAAACTTCTGTTCCTGTTGGCAGATAATTGAACCTTAGGTAAGCATTGATAAATGGCATTCATTAAGTTATTTTAAAGTGACATCAGCAAGGATTGTGGAAATCAGGCAGTGAATTGTGCAGTCAGCAGCTTGAGAGTTGTGAGCATAGATATTAGTGATGAGGACGGGAAATTCTTCTCTGGCAATAAGTCTATAATGGCAGTAAATCTTCAGTTCTATAAGTAAGGACAGCTCTTAGATTCAAGATGATTTGGTCTGCCTCACCAGAACTTGATAAACCTCATAAAAATCTTTATTTTTGTCTTAATGCTGGCAATTAGCAAATTGCCAGAGGAGTTCAGTAATGCTGAAGTGCATTGCAGAGCTCCAGTGCAGCTGTGGTGGCACAGCTGAGCCATTTCCCTCTCTTGCTGACTGAGGATGGTGCATGTGCAGGGGGACCACAGGGATGACTTTTAGCCAGTACCAAGAACCACATTTTGAAATTTGCTCCTGTGCCCTTTTGGGTCCTGATCATGTGTAACACCAGGTGGAATGAAGTTTGTAAATTTGTTAAGCACAGAAGGAATTACGGACTCTTAGAGTGCTTTAGCAAGGGCAGCTCTCATACTTAAGGAAGTCAGCGGATTTTCTTAAGTCAGTTGTGGGACTGGTTTGGCTTAGTAGAATTTCATCACTGACCTTCTACAAACCCAAATGTCCCATGAAATAAACAAACAAAAAAGTAGGCTTTATTATTTGGGCTTAATTATCAGAAGTAATTTAAAGATCCAGTTGATGATATTAACATTGCCTGTCAGGCAGTGACATCCTGTGATCCAGAGCACACCCCACACCATGCTTGCTTCTCCGTGTCTGTGCCTTCCTGGAAATGGACACATTAGTTTCTGTCCTGAGGCTCAAAGGATTGATCTGAGCCTGGACTGGACAGTTGGTGATAGACCCTTCTAATACTGCTTTTTTCCTCCCTAGCAGCAGAGATTTCTTTAAAATATCTTAGAAAAATCAGTGAAGGAAATGAGTTGTTATTGTACCTTGAGAATCTAACGCGCTTTTCAATTGAAGGTGCCACCCTGTGTGTCATATGTCAAGACAGAAGCTCACTACGGCAGACAATAGTCCGGTTGGAGTTGGAGGATGAGTGGCAGTTCCGACTTCGGGATGAGTTTCAAACTGCAAACAGTAGTGATGATGAACCACTCTATTTCCTTACGGGACGCCACATATAAGCTTTGCTGAGACACCGCTAACAAAGAAAAAAAAGAACTTTTTTTTTTTAAAAAAGTACAATCACTGTGGAGCAAAGTGCAACCAATATTTATCTTGACTGCTCTAAAGGATTCCCCGCATTCTGAAGTAGCTTTATTCTTTGGGGTAAAATTACCACATCAGTTATGGTTTAAAGGATCCTGGATTCCAGTTATTTTCACGTCATTCACAACCACCAACACCAATCACACAGCCAACCAAGCTGTAGGATCTGGGAAGAGGATGTTGTTTCGTCAAAGAAGAATCCTTTTTATATTCAGCTGAGTTAGGGGAAGAAGCTGCTCTCCTCTTGCAGCTCTAAGCTTGAATGTGTTACATGAAACGCACCCTAGCATGTGGAATTTATTGAAAATTAGGTGGAGGAGAGCCCACTGTGTCTCTTCAGCTCTGTGCTGTGGTACAGGAATACTCAGGGGTTTGAAACTACAATATAAAGTAGATATTTGTATTACGAGGAATAGTCTTGTTCTCTGTGCAGTGTTAGTTTAAAATTTGTAATTGTGTACGTATTGAAACTGTCTTTGGCAAAATTTCCACAGGTGTTCAAAGTTTACTACTTAAACCTGAACAAATGGGCAAACGCATGGCAGGCACTGTGCACCCTTAGCAATGGTATTTTGCCCCAGTAGGCACCCCCTCCACAGCTCCAGGGCCCGAAGCAAAAGGCTTCTCGGGGCTGCTCTCTCTTCAATTAGAGGCCAGAGTAACTTCCCAGCAAATCACTCTCAGTTTCTCACTCTCCTCAGAGCTTTGGAAACTTGTGATCCATCCTCCTTTGCATATGGAAATGCATCCTCCTGTTCGTCCGGTGCCTTTGTGGTGGACTGCCTGCAACTCACTCTCCATTTCCTTTAGACTCAACTCCAGCTGGCTGCAGAGCTGAGATCAGGTCTGAGTTATACCCCTGTATGAAGCAACACACTAAGAAATATGCAGGAGAGTAACAGTGCCTGAGCTGGACCCAGGAGAAACAGAAAGTATTCTACAGTAGCTCCAGGGGGGAACAGAGGAGAAATCCCAGGGAGCTGGGACTGCTCAGGAGGGACTCCAGAAGCAGAGATGTGTGAATGCATCACCTGCCAACATCATCTGTGTACCTCTGGCTCTGCAGCAGTCGCACACTGTTGTATTTCCAGCCGCAATACTGATCCTTGAGAAGGTGTTCCGGATTAACTCGATGCCGTAGCATTTGGCTGTCAGAGGGTGTATGTAGCAGTGCTCTGTTCCCCTCACACTTAGCAGGTCTTGTCTCACTGAGGTTTACACACTCACCCCCCAACAATCTCATCTTTCTGCACATCATGACCCCCTTTATCAATAAGAAAAACGCAGACTGTTCTTAAAGGCTATTCAGGAATATCAATTTACTCCCCAAAAAAGCAATGAAATTAATGCATCTTTATACCTGACCTGCAGTTATTGCAGAAGGACCTGCCAAAGCTGCATTTTTTAAGGCATAGTGTTAATTAAGCAACTTTTTTTTATGTTGTGAAGAGATGTTTACAGATGAATAAACATAATATATTTGACAGAGGCCAAAGGAAAATGGTTTGCAAATATCTGTGTTGATGTAGCATTATTTCTGATGCTGTAAATTTAGCAAATTTCACATGAACAACCCCTTTCAGTAAATTTATTTTTTATTTTCCTTCAGATACAACCTGCCTTACCTATTTTAACACTGGGAAGAAGTAGGGATATAAAAGATTATTCTTGAAGCGTTTGCTACACACCTGAATGTATTCCAGTAGCTCTGGTTTTGCCAGAGGGCTTAAGGCCAGCCCCCAGTCTTAGCATGGCATAGAAAAGTGTCAGGTATTACATGTTCAAAAATGGTTTCCTTTTTGTTCGTGTATTTGATGTTTGCACTAAGTTCTTAAAATTCCAGGTGCTGAGACTAGCAGGACGACCTAGCCCACTGGTGGAGCAGAGCAAAATCATCCTGAAGGCTGAGAGTGGATTTAGAAAATCAGTTTATTTGCCTGCCTTTACCAGCTAATAGTAAACCCATTTCCTTAGTGCTGTCCCCTACGGAAGCAAGGAGTTTTGGTAACGCTCTGGCCAGAGTGCACTACACCAGCCCCAAGAGCACAGGCCTGTCCCATGGAACACTTTAAATTGGCTGCCTGTGAATTTCTGGCAAGGAGACCCTTGGTTGACAGGCACATGATTGCTATTCCATTTTGGTTTTAAGCCTTGCCATTAAGGCCATTCTTATGAATGTATGAAAATTGGCCAGCGTTATATTTTACCTGTAGATGTTCTTGTCTATTCACAGGTTAAAACTGAATGTAAACTAAGATTTAAAGAATCATATGCAGATGCTTTTTGCTTAACTTATGTAATTGCTTTTTGTGACTTTTGGAAGAGGGTTAAAAACGTTGCTTTCCTAGTGTAAAGTTTTCTTAACCAAAAACTTGGTGAATTTAGCTTCACTAGTCAGTCTACCTCATGTTATTGTTTATGAACTGAAACTGTCTGAAGTTGTGGCTATGGTATGTTTATAATGTGCTTTCATTAAATTTGAATATATTACATTACCATTTCAGACTGCCTCTCTCTTCATGGGTCCTGCTCTTGCTTTCTGAGCCCACCACAGAACATTGCTTCTAGAGTTCCTGTGCACCTGAACCACTTTTCTGACAAAGCTCTTTACAGGCTGCTCACAATCCCCTGGAAAATTACACGTGGCAGCTTGGAAACAAACAGCCTCTGCAGCCCAGAATTCAGCACTGTTTTGCTACTCCAGCTTTAAGTACTCTTGAATATTGTTTGGGATGTGGTGCGAGGTCTTTAGTTCCAGACCAACAGCCCACCGTAAACAAGTACATCCTGACTGCACACAGGTTCCAAAATTGAAACAAACCCTAAGTTTAACTAAATCTTTCCCATCTTCCATTAGGGTTTTAAACTGTTACTCAAGACTGAAGATATCCCCGCTCACCTTACTATAAACCTTGTATGAGGATGGTCTTGATCCAGAGCTCCTGGGTGCATTGACCTTCACGATGTTATGTTTTCCCCACCAAGAAAAGTATGAAAATCATTAAAAATTCATTCACACTTAGTATTATACAGAGTAACTTTAAAAAAGCTATCAAGTATTTTATTTTTAATCTATCTACATTATGTACAGTTCAAGAAAGGCCACAGCAGTTTTTCAACATACAAACCCTTTGAAAGAGGAGAGATTTATGAAGGAGTGACAAGTATCAGAGTGAAGTCCACTAACGAAGGTATATACTCAGTACAATACTTGAAGAATGACAAGTACACCAGCCCTTGGGCTTTTCATTCCACCTTTTACTCCAAAACTAATCTGGGGGAGAAGGGGACGGGGCCACAACAAGATTCCAATGCTGCTGCCAGGGAGCAGGCACCCTGACATGGAGCAGGGTACAGGGGCACCCCGGAAGGCACCGTACAGCCTGTGAGGGTTGTTGCCCACAGCTACTGCACTCTAACACTTCCTGCCCCAATGCCACTGGGCACAGCCTGGAACTCTGTCAGACAAGTGCTGGCAGTGGGAATTGGGGCAGGAGCCGAGTACTCCAGTACTGGAAAGCACTGGTATATCACTTCAGTAAGAACTTCAGCATGTACTCATCAGCCAGACTAGAGTCTTTGCATTAGTTTACAGTCCACTATGAACAATTTTCTGCTGCATGTAAACATGAATAGCTAGATAAAATACAATCAAACTTCTGGAAAAGTTAATAAAATATCTTTCTTTTAAAAAAACAAAGTTAGCCTATTACTGCATTGTTTACAATTTTAATAAAATAGTACAACCGTTTGGTTGTTACCAGTCCTGAGTTCACTGTAATAAAAATGGCCCTGGCTTCTTCTGAAGGTCTGCACCCACTCCATGCAGTTTGGCAGAAGTCTCCAATAAAAATGGAATTCCTGCAGAGCAGTTAAGTCTGGTGCTGTCCATTGAGGAAGTTGTATACCAGGAACTGGCCAGTGCCACAGTACTGTGTTGCAAAGAGCTTTCCATCAGGAGTGGGGTCAGAGAAAGCAATTTCCTCCTTGCTTAAGTATGAGCCATATATGAAGTTGCTCCTGTTTAAAAGAGGGGAAAATGAAAAAAGAAAAAAAAATTACTCTCAGAGAATAATGAAAAATATTTATGCTATTAGGCCACAAACCATTAATTAAGTGGCACAGTAATTCAAAAGGAAGAAGTTCTGTTAGGAGGAGATGGGTCTGTTCATAGGATTTATCTCCTTCTTCCAGAGCAAGGATCACTTACTCTGGAAGGGGATTTTATAACAGTCTGGTGTTTTAGAAGGAATGCTTGCACAGAACAATTGCATCAAGAGTTCAAATTCAGAGTTTAAAATAAAAAGTTTGAATTAATTCCAAATATTTTTAACAGAAAAGAGACTGCTACAGCTGTGACTACAATCACTAGGAATGAAAACAAGCTATGAAATAAGTTGGGTTGCTTGTGGAGGGGCATCAGGGGACCAACCTCAAGGCATAATTTCTAAATACACATTCATTAATTAACTATACAAAAAGAAAGAATCTATTAACTTGTTCATGAAGAGTATTTCCTGCATGTTTTAGTCTTATTTGAAGGGAGAGTGGGAATCAAGTGATACCATTCTAATTCTCTGGCTGGCTGTGTGAGCAATTTTAGAAAACTGAATTCAGGCCTTAAGAACTCAATTGCTCTTAAAGGGGAGGTGTTAATTTATTCTTAGAAACAGAAGAAACTCCCTTTAGACTTAAGTTCTTTAGTTTCTATAAAATAACCAGAAATGTACTTGAAGAGCAAGCAGGAACTTCACTCATATGGACATCACCATTAAATACTGAGGAAAAGATAATAAGAACACAATCCTTTTTAATTACGACCAGCTTTATTCTCTTCTCATTCATGTGTTCAGAAAGATGATTTCGCAAGGTTCGTAAGACTGGGTTTCTGTGACTCCAAGGTACTGTGAAAGCCTGAGTGAAATGGAGCAGACATTCTCAAAATGAACCTCAGTCTGTTAGGACGCCTTCAACATTTTGAAGTCAGGATTTAGCTGGTTACCAAAATTATCCCATTCCAAGTACCTTCTGCTATGGAAAATGTTTAGCTTTAGGCAGCTGAGCAGATGTAACTGCCATCTCAAAGCAAGTCTCACACCTTTCCTTTGCCTTCTGCAACTTCCTAGGCTCCTTCATCTACACCAGCTCTAGAGCTCATCAGACCTTTCTACAAACCAACGGAGCACCAGAATAAAACTTTTTAGTGAATACAACAATGAGCTACTGGAAGGCCAAACAAGCACCAGAGCACAGCAAAAGGGGAGGTGTACTGCACAGTTAAGAGGAAAACTGAGGTTTCACTATCTGCAACAAGTCATCAAAATTGATTCTTAAGATCCTTCAGGGCTGTAGCTGAGGAAGTTACTCCAGCATCACTTTGGGAGAGAAATCTTTCCTTTAGAAATAGTTTCTAGGAAGCTACAGAACACACTAATAAAAATCTGCCAAAACATAAGCAAATCATCAAGTTACTATGCTTATATGAATACAGCTTTACCATTAATAGGTCAGCCAAAACATGATTTGATCATGATTTGCTCCACCAGCTGGGCAAGATGAATTGTGCAGGGCAGAACAGCTTTGCTGCGCTCTCCAAATAACCATGAGGGTGAGGACTGGCAGAGGCAGCAGTGCCTCTTCTAGAAACTCCAACAAGATGAGGTGAGCACAAACCTGACAGCCCAGCCGTTGTTAAGATTTGAGCAGTTCTTGCCATTACTCAGAACTGACATTTAAACTTCTTGGAAAGAAACCTAGGGCTTGGAGATTCAACATTTCTAACATTTTTCTAGACAATAGCACAGATGTTTGAGTCCTTTTTATGGATGTAGCACTTAGCATTCAGCTGGAATACACTCACCACTAGCTACTAAAGCTCCATGGAAATCTAAAATATCCATAAGGTTCAGTGAACCTGAGTATATATAAAAAACTAGAACAAAACAACAGCTGGAAGCCACCAGACTATACACAACAGTTTGGTGCACTGGGTCTCTGTTGCTTCCCTCTTGCTACCTCTAAGGAATGGACAATCAGCCAATGGTTGGGTCCCAGTCCATGGGTAATCTCACACTTTAACCAAAGATAGTCCTGTGTACTTTATTCATAATTACTGTAGAGGAATTTCCCCCATGAGTCTGCCAGGGTGACTCATAACAACTGCACTCAAAGATTTCTGCAGAAGACAAATGATTGTAGAGTACTTGTTGTAGTGTGCTTTTTTGGTTTGCAATAGTTTGTATTTGTATTTTTTCTGTTTTTCCCCAAGTGGTTTACCCCTGATTGTGCCCCCTCCCTCTACCTGTGTAATCACTGGATGAAGTCATCCCCTAAACCTTGGATGAAGTCATCCCCTAAACCTCCACCTGGGTTTCTGCCAGTCACTCAGGGCACCATCCCTTACATCTAGAACTTTCGGTCCAGGGCATCGGGTAATTGGTCAGAGGCCAGGGGTCCCTCCCCAGGAGTCACCCTATATGCTATCCCAAATGTCCATTCCCCCAGTTTCCATCCCCTTACTTTCCTTATTGGTCAAATGAATGTTATCTACTTTTGTTTCCACTTCCCTTTAAATGTTACCTTGGCACAAACCCCAAGGCTCTCTACAGGAGGATCCCCTGAGGTATGGGGCTCCCCCAGAGCTCCTGAATAAAACCTTGGATTAACCCCCTCTGAGAGACAGCTCCTTTAATCTCTCACCATTGTCACCAGCACCTCCTCTGCAGCAGGTGATCAGCCTAGCTGCCTTCTGTAACCCTGGGGCACAGGAAACTGTCCCCCCGTTGTCCACCATGTTGGGGCTGGCCAGGGTGCCCTGAGTGGCACACAGAAGGACACAGAGGAGCGGGGACAAGTACTGATGTTAGTTATTGAACTCCAGCAAACTCCAAACTGGAACTGTCAACTGTGCTCAAATCCATATCCCCAGTATCACCAACAGCTTGGAAATACAAGCTTGAGACACACAAAACAATCAATGTCTTGCACTGAGTTCTGTCTAAAGCATTTGTAGCTGAGGAATGTTTTCCTCTTACCTGAGACACTCTATCATCCGAGAAGCGATCTTCTTCCGGCGCATCATGCTGAACACCCAGATCCGACTGATCCCACAGATCGCAGGTTCTGGAGAAGTTGAACAGCACCATGCTTTCTGTCTCTCAAATATCACTTTCTCATTTTCTGAACTGATTTCTGGAACCTTCTCTTCTATAACTCTGTAGCCCTGCACATGATGTAAAAAACATATGTCACTTTATAAAAGCATCACTAATGACTGAAGAAAATAATTTATGTTTCATTTAGTTCAGTTAAACATACTTGACTGCTAAAATACCTTACCAAAAAGACTGTATTTTTGTATCTCATTTAATTTCTCATAACAGTTTCAAAAATCAAGCAAATGATAAAAGATTAAATAAAAAACCCTCTGAAGTTTATCTCACTTAAAATAACAGCAACAACTAATCCAATTCTTATTACCATCTCTATTAAAGTGTTTGAATCAAATTTCTCTGGCTTTGGCTAGGATTGTTTTGCTTGTTGTCTGATACGCCCAAGGGACAGTAGAAAACACTACAGTTTGGAATGAACAGACAGATTATGTGACATCAGTGATTAGTACTGCAATGACTTCTTGTCCGGCCTTCCAGTGCAGTTCTATCTTCTGCTTTTATTTCCTGTGGAGCTGTTTGACCCTGTGTAATTCAACTCAGTCATACAGAGCATCCACTCTTTCATCCATGTTGGACTTCTGTTGGGTAGGGAGTTGAACCTGCTTGTTGATAAGCAAGAGCACAGCCAGAGCTGCGTAACAGCAGAGGAAGAAAAATTCCATCCCTCAGCTGTAACTAGTTTTTAAATTATGGGGTCTGCTTGAGTCAAGTATGACACCATCCATGTGCTCAGTGTCAACCACACAAAAGTGAGTAACCACAATTCAGAATGGTCCAACCACCCAGTCTCTTCCTCTCTGGAACAGACATAGACAGAATAATAATTTACTGTGAAAAACAGTTATTAAGCACTGACACAGACGATCTTTGTCCAATTCAATCACTTACCCACTGGATATGTTCTGCAATTAAGCAACCAATTACTTTTTTGTCATTAGAAATAAAAAGAAGAGTTTTAGTTCTAGAGTAGCACATGAGGGGAGTTTGCTGAAATCCCAAGTCATTGTCTACCATTTCTCTGATTTCTTCAACCTGTGAAAATAATTTTAAATGCTGTATAAGAAACACGTCTAAATGCACATTTTTATAAATTTACGTTAAAATCACAGATTTGCAGAAATGTATTAGGGTATCTAGAATACTGAAAGCTATTCCAAAAGTTAAGGATCAACCCAAGTAATCTGCAACACATCATCCACTTAAATGTTCCTTAAACAATACTCATATGGAAATAGGAAGAGATGAGACCCCTCAGTCAGCTTCTATTAAGTCCAAACTTCATTAGACAAAGGCTAATAGAGAGAATACAGATAATCAAACTGTGAGCTCTGATATTTTAGAAGAAAATGAGACCTACAAGGAAAGTTAAAGCAGTTTAAGATTTGTTGTTATTTTTGAAATCTTGAAAGAACTAATCCATTAAGGGTTTTGAGCAGATGACAGCAGGCACAGTGCTAAGGCAGGTAGAAAATACAGGCATTTATTTTAAAAGAGTAACTGTTGCCTCTTCCCTTCAGCTTTCTACTCATGCATTGGTTTTTAAAGAGCAAATGAAACTAAAAATAAAATCTTGTTTAGTATTAGCAAGTTTAGAAAAAACAGATAAACTCCAGCATGAACATAAATGAAAGCTTATGCATGAGCTTATTTTTTACTGAGGGATTCCTGAACCTACATCTGGACATTGGAACAGCCTCTATCATCCCTCATCTCCTGTAAGACAAAAAAGGTGCCCTCTCCTATGGTGCATTAAATGGCATAAGCTTCTTGAATGCATGTTGTAATTACAGTAGTAATGCAAAAGGAGAATTACTGATGCTGTGAGAACAGGTCAGGTTGGAAGGTACCACATCTGGTCCAACCTCCCTGCTCAAGCAGGGCCATCCCAGAGCACATGGCACAGGATTGCATCCAGACAGTTCTTGAATATGCCCACTGAGGGAGACTCCACACCCTCTCTGGGCAATCTGTTCCAATAAACAGGCGCCCACACAGTAAATAAAGCTGTTGAAAATGCTTTAAAAATAATTTTTTAACAGGTATGTTCTAGGTTACTCTCTATTTTCTCACCCAACCTTCAGGTACTAAACATTTAATGACACATCCTGTTATCTGAAACACCAAGTATAACTATTCTTGAAATCAGGCACCCATGGGTATGACAGCTGTAAAATTCTATCAACTTCAGCTACACAGAACTACAGAGAATTCTATCCTAAATTACTTAATCTGCTACAGTCCTTCTTCATTTTCTTCAGCCATTATATTAAAAAATGAATGTACAACAAATGTACTAAAATTAAGAGAATCACACAAGAAAAATAAAACTAAATTAATAAACTTATCTGCAACAAATGTGAAAATCTGTAGTTTCTTTTTAATTCAGTAACTTAAGACTAAAGAAACCCGCTACAGCCACACCAGCAGCAAGAGCTGTCTTTGGCATCAATTCAGCCTCCAGAGGTCCCTTCCAACCTCAACCATTCTGTGACCCTGTGACAGGGATACTGTAAAAAGTCCCTATTAGCCACAGCAAATCCCCAGCTAAGCAGAGTCAGTGCCAGGCTATAGTGAAATGACACTTTCAGATGTGTGAACACAGGTTAGCCAGCAGGACACTTAAGTACCCCACTGCTCTAAGTCCCCATTAGTGTGCTGGGCCCAGTTTTAGAGCTTCAAGGAAGACATGAGTCATGGCACAAAAGGAGATTAGCTAGAAGAGAGCATGATAATGAATGGAGCTCTAAGAAACATTATTTAGGAGTATAAACTTAAAAAAACAGCACATCCAGTCAATCTCCTTAAGGTAAAAAAAAAATAGTTCGTTCAGGCACAAAAAATCTGCTGCAAGGAGGAAAAGAAGGATGTCTTCTATAGCTATGGCAGTATGAATAGTAGCAATGAGCCTAAACTGCAGTAGGAAGATTCTGTTAAGACATTCAGAGAAAATGTTATGGTTAGCAAAGCACTGTAATACAGTCTGAAGAGGTCAGATAAACCTCTAGTGGTAGAATTTTTGGAAAGTCGTCAGATGCATCATAACCAGAGCAAATTCTGCTTTGGACATGGCAATGGACTAGATGACTTTGAGGCCACTTTCCACCTAATTCTGTTTTTATCAGAAAGTCACCTAGAGAATGGTGCCACATTCGTGCTGTGTTATAAAGTTAATAAATTTCAGTTCATTTAAATACAGCAAGAAGTTTATATTCCATAAAATATCTGTCAGACATTCTGCAAGGATACTTAAACCAACATCAAACGTTAAGAAGTCAGTTGGTTGACACTCTTCCCACCCCTGCCCAGGCCCAGCCTCTCTATGAAGAAACCAGCAGTGCTTAAGAGCGAGGCATCTGACCTGTGTGCAGAAAAGGGAACAGAACCAATGCAGTTTTGAGTCCAATTTCAACTGTTCACATGTAAATGACAGAAACTTTTCTATGAACATTCTCATTATTTATATGAAAACATCAAACAAAGCAAGACATACACGTCCAGTCCTTCTCGCCATACCTTTTTAAGTGCATACTTAGGGTCATCAGGAAGAACCATTATTATCTTTCCATCAGGATATTCAGCCAAGATTCTCTCCTTTTTCCAACCCTAAATAAAACAAACACTTATCTGAACCATATACATGATGTACTTTTACAAACAGAAGTGGCAAATTATTGTTCTAGACACTGAATTTATGCAGATTTCACAGAATTTAGCAGTTGCTTTGCTAGAGATATAAACTTCAGCTAGCTTTTTAAAATGAGCACAACAGATAAAATATGATGTTATTTATACAATAATTTATACAGTCACCTCACTATACCTAAAAACAATGTGAAAGTGTCTTACAATTTCCCAACTGGCATTTTTCCCCCAGAACTGCAGTGCAAACTCAATTTTAGAACAGAAGTAACAAATTCAGCTCACATAACTGATTTCCAAACCGCGTAAATACTTATTTTTCGAAGTCCAGTGAAAGAGAAAGCCCTAAGTTTTATGAGATTTCTTTTTAACATAGTTACCTCCACAAATACACACTCAGTTTTAAAAGTCTGGCATGCGAAAGACCTCCAGGAGGTTCTAAGTGAACTGATTGGCATGCAGTTGCCCAAAATGTAAGGAATAGTTTATTTTGTTACTGATCATAACTGTTAAAGCCACAAGAAGGATACTAGAAAAAAAATTATAACTACCTTCTAAGAATCTAATAGGGAAGGAGACTACGTTGTGTGTATCTGAAGTATAAACATACTCAAAAAAATAGAGGTAATTAACTCTTCTTCAGATCCACACTCGTGGTGAATAATGAGCAGTACCTGCATGGAAAAAAACAAAACAAAAAAGCCACTTAAATCTAGCAAGATGGGACTGGTAGATATTAGAACTCAAGTTGCTTTGATGGGACCTAAAAATATTGAATGCAGAAGTAACTTCAGCCACTAAAAAGGCTGATCCACAAGTCTTACTTCAAAGCAACTTTAAATAAAAAAGTCTTTGAAGAAACAATACTGATGGAGTGATTCTCATTGAAATCTGTACCTTCCCATAAAATAGCGTTTGACTATAAAGACCAAGCAATGGAATTTGGCACTATATGAATGCCATATATGCTACCACAAAAAATGTTAAACTTCAGTGTTATAATACTTGATCTGCACCTCATTTTATTAATATTGATTTTACTCCCTTATCCCAAGGAGGACATGAAGTGAAAATTTTTAGAAATTTATCTTCTTGCTGCTAGCCCTGAAACTATTTAAATATTAGTTTAGCACCCAGCATGGCAACACAGACACCATTTTAATCCTGTCTGCTTTTCTTCTCAGTAGTAATTGAACAAATTAAGATCCTGCTTGAATCTATATATATTATGGTCTGAGCACAAAGGGCAGTAAACAGCAGTGTCATCATATTTAGGGGAGCAGGAAAGTGCAATTTGTGGGATTGTGACATGCTACTTGAGACTCTCATCAGGAAAGGCATCAAAAATCAGGCAAGGATTACTACTCTCCAACCTCAAACCTTACCTCTCTCAAATTTTTTTCTTTTTCTGCCTTTTGGCTACCTGTTTGCTCTGCAAGAGCTTTTTTTTTATTTTAAATCATCACTCAGGATATAAATGCAATCTGTTTGATAATCCTGCCATTACAGCATCCAGACTGCTGCAAGCCTAATGCAGAAAATTCAACACTAATTTTTAGATTAAGGTATTCTGGTAATGTTATAGCCAGATATTTCCACAAAATGAAATCCAATAATGAACAGAACACTTCTCAACATCACAGTATTTATGCCTTTAAGCAACAGTATATTAGCACAAGTCTAAAAATCTGTGAAAATGCAGTAATTGATTCTCAAATGTATAGGACTCATTACTGTCCACCTGTTCATCTTCTTAAATGATTTGTATAATATGGAGACTGATGATATTCACAGGAAGGGTAGTTTCTAAATTGAAGTATTTTGGAATTCAGAAATGCATCTTTAAATGCAGCTTTCCAGAAAGTTTTTGCAAAGCCTAAGCTCATCCAGGTTTTTAGTGAAGCCATTTTACAGCCATATTGAGCCTTTAAAGTAATATACAGCTCTGATAATGTTATAAAGAAAAACTATTATTTCATACATTTATCTGTACCTTTAGTACTCTTATTGCTGAGTTTTGCTTCCTTTAAACCTGACAAATGGAAGCAATGCACAAGACTGGTCACAACTCTGTCATATTTTAACACTGAAGTGAAAGTGCTGCAGCTGCAGCTGTGACTAATCCTACTAGATATTTACAGTACACAAAATATGCTTTAGTGCCAGCATTTTCAAGTGGTCTGAAAATGATTTCCCTAAACACACCCATAAACACTTTTTAACCAACCCCCCCCTATTTTAACACTACTAAAATACTAGTCTGCAAAGTATTTCAATCACTGAGAACTAAAGTGGGACTCTTTCAGCAGGCAGATGACAAGAACACCTCAGTAGATTAAGAAAGAGAAGTTTTATGTCTGCAATATATAGTATTCTACTGCAATGTCAGAAAAACTGCTTTCCCTTTTCTTTTAATTGACATTACTTTAGCACTTTAAGGACATTAAGACTTATTTATTGTTAAATCAGATGCCCAAGCATTGATACACATTGTCTGTGATGACCAAAGACGTTAAAAGGAAAGCTATTCTTCCCACAGGGAAACATGTTCTGCAAGGCCTGGAGTAAAGCACATGATTACAGCACTTGTCCCTGATACTGCAGATCTATGCCCAACAACAGATTGCCTCCAGCCAGCAGCAGCAAGGCAGGCAGAGACTCTTCACCACAGCTGGGCAGACTGGTGCTCTAAGGGGGTGTGTAAGCACTGTAGCAACACCCTCCTCCCCTCCACCTTGGGACTATTGATCCTAAAAGTATTTGTAACTGCTTGGGAAAATAAGGCAACTCTGCAATGCACAGCTAGCTCCTTTATAGCCTACCTCTGACTTCCTCCCAGTTCAAACAAGAATAAAGGCTGCTTCTGCTGTGTTTATTAAGGGGCAATGGCAATAGGATTACAAAAAAGGCAATACAGACAAGCACCTGCTACCAGATCACGAAATAGTGCGGACAGTAGCTACCACTAGAGAGTGCAGTTCATTGTTTTCACTGGATATGATGTATGTATATAAAAAATTAGGTAGAACAGAGGTGTAAAGATGGCTCCAACATTATTAGCACAGTAACTAAATGTTCAGTGCTCTGTTTTTCATGAATTATGTTCTACTTACAGGTTAAAATAATCTCTGATGTACATTTGTCCTTAAAAGTCTAAGTTAGCAGATGAGATAGCCTGCTTCCCATGAATTTCCTAAGTTTTTAGAAATTCTTACATATGAGTGGGAAATGATACAGCAATGCTGACACCTTTCTGTTTATTCCCGTTCTGGCTTTTCTGTACTCACTATTTCTCAACTGAATACAAAAACATGAAAAAAAAACCAGTGTTTTTTTTCTTATAAAGTTTTTTTTTTTTTCTCAAAAATACTGAGGTACTGAGGAAAACATGGTTAATACTGTATAATTCTTGGTCTCCACTACAAAAACCATTTATGAATTTTTTCCCCAGTAATGAAGTCTAGTGTGAAATTTTGTAAAGTATTGTCCTTGACAATTTGCAGCAGAGAAATGGGTCTACTGCCTTCTTCTTCCTGACAAGTACAGACATTCTGCCTCTCCTTCCTATGCATGGAATGTAGAGAATGAGTTTTTGACTGCAGAACACATTAAGATCCTTGCATATAACTACCAAACTATTATAACTTCTCACAGAAGATAGTAATGGTAAGAACTTCACTTGTAACATTATTTTTATGTCATACAGATGCACTACTTTTGGAATTAATGCAAATCAAGACAAGTATGATATCCTTCTAAGATGACATGTTCTAAGTTCAGCACCATCTTCAATCCCAAGAGCCTATTAACTTTAGATGCCAAGAAGTCAAATATTGCCTTTCTTTAAATGTGAGAATCCTAAGAGCCTCAGAGACTAACTTGGGTGCAGTTAGAGCAGAACAGCTGTAAACTTATCAAGATTAAACAGCCCAAATAACAGTCTCCTCCATTTTTGTAAGCTCAAAATATTCTTAACCAAGAAGATGAGCTTGAAATACATTAACTACAATCACACATGACACCTGAATCCACAGGAATTTACTAACTTAAGGTTTTGGCTTTGCAACTTCAGAACACCATTAAAAATGCCTTGCCCTTACAAAAATATTTTGCAGAAATACTAAGTTGATCCTACTTGTTATCAGTGAGAGAGGATGCAGAATTGATACTGTGTGGTATCACAGCTAGATTTTATAAAACTGAATCATGTATCCATCCCACAGAGTTGCCCATCCTGCTGGAGCTAACACCTGATGTGTATTCCACTACTCAATGCACACACACACTAGAATGGCATAATTTGTCTAGAGACTTTCAGACATCTGAAACCAGACGAAAGTGAGACAGATTGCTCCATTTGTCTGCAGTTGGGGACACCTCTCATTCCTGCTCCAGTGCTATCCTTGGCCATCTTACCTTCTTGCTAATTTAATCTGCAGGCTTCTATTAATAGAAAATGTCACCCTTAGGAAAACCTGTATCAATCCTTGCCAATCTTCTGTTCCCAAATCTAGAAATTGTCATTACACTTGCCAAAATTCCTCTCCTACACACAAGGCCTACAATTTCCTTAACATTCTATCAGACACCCACAACAAAGCAAGTATCCAATACCAACTCCTGGTAAGCCTGTCCTTCTTTTGGTGTCATCATGGTACTTTTAGAGACCTAAACAGAATTTTTTTACTAAAACAAGTAAGACAGGCCTTTAAAATAACCCACCAAACAAAATTTTATTTTGTTGAAGATAATAAGTAATTTATTATTTATATGCACACTACCTTCTGGCTACTCAAAACTTTTTATAAAACCTACAGAGCACCTCCAGGCAGGTGGGAAAGACACTAACAATAATGTCCATTTTCACAGTTCAGAGTAAGGAGCTCTAGCATGATAATGCATATAGACCTACTTTTTTTGAGTCTGTGAAATGAATCATTCATAGCTAAGCCCATAACGAGATATGCTTAAAAGGAAGAAAAAACTGAGAGAAGTTTTCTCAAGTCAGACTGGGACCTCATCATATGGCATGGAGAATGTGAATGACATGAGCTTATAAAATCCCTTAGAATGGCCTCTGAATCACAAGTAAAGCCAAACATATTAACTACATATAAAGAGTGTCTGGAAAGCTAAAAAAGTAACACATCAAGGTCATTGAGACCACATGCTCCTGAACCAGGAAGTCTAACCAAGGAGTTACCAGGACTTCCCCTAGTACATTTTTTTATCCCCTGATGCTACTGTCCAGTTAACACTGTCAGGGAAGAAGACAGTTGAAATTTCAATGCAGTAACTACATACAAATATCCAGCAACCTATGAGACATCCTCCCAACAATCCTCACTAAAAACCTCCTAGCAAAACCAGGAAAATTAGCAATCATTCCAGTATTTCTGGATGACTAAGAATTAACAAGTAGTCACTTGGTGTACTAATTCACTGCCAAGAAAGCTGATCTTAAATGAAAGTTATTTTCTAAGAGGAGGTGAAAATATTTCTGTCACAATACTATCAACCAAGAACCAGTGACTCCAGATCAAATGACTAGTGGTAAAAACTCATCTATTTAGAATGGCAAAAGTTACTCATCCATGAAGAAAACAGTGTTAAGACTGTTAAGAGGGGGAAAAAAAATCAGAGTGGAATTTGAAGACTCATAAGAGTTCTTTTTTCACCTCTTACTCTACAGTTTTGATTCCAGAATAACCATCTAAATCATGGCTCCATGGCTCTATAGTCATCTACAATGTCACAAAATACAACTAAAGCCTCAGAAGATTATAGAGAGATCTCTTTAAGCACTGAACTGACAATACAAATAATTTGCTTCAGTACACATTGCTGGAAGTTTTAAAAAGACAGGTAGGGAAAGCTTCTCTCAAATTAAAAGCATATCTAAGTCTGTATTATTTATGACTGGTTTAAGGCAGTCTGCTCATTCACTTTCATGTTAATTATGTTGCTACCCTAGACATACACACAAGTGTGAGATTTCAGGTCTTTCAACTTCCAAAAAATTCAAAACTTCAGTACCACTTCTTACCTACATGAAGCTACTGCACTCATGTGCCAAAGAGCTTCTGTCCAAAAGAACTAAACATCATCTTCTGTGAATTATGTTTACATCTTTGGTAATACTCAAGATCTGAAAGTACTTGGGTGGGGAGAGGGAGGACAAACAGGAAAAAAAATGGGGAAATGTGTTTTATGCTGCCATTATAATGTACTAAGTCCCATCACAATTTCTGCCCAGTCCCACCCAATGATGTACCTAACATGTACCAAAATGGATCTTTCAAGAAGCCCAGATTATTTGGCAAAAACTAACCAAGGACAGAATAAATACCAGAACTATTCACCAGAGACTTTCAAACACTTCAGGGATTAAGTTATATCATTTTATTTTCAAACAGTGGGATAAAAGTGTGCTTGAGATTTAAGAGTAGCCCAACAGCATTTGGTGCCTACATGAAATGAATGGGTGGCCTCAGTTCAGTTATCCTGGAGGTCTTATCTACTCGAGTGTAGAGTACTGAAGGTAACATGTATGATAAAGAAAATAGACTTTGTGGATTCTGTTCTGGATTTCAGACATGTCAACAGGCATTTCTTGTGTCTTGTAATATCAGCTAGTGTGAAGTAGCTGATTTTACAATATACCTGAAATTATACAGTATTTTTCAAATCTGAGATTTAAGGAGATACTCAGAGACAGTATATATAATGAAATTTTAAAATACGCATTTTAAAGATCACATTCTCATAAATTCACTATAGCTTCAATACGCTATGAAGTTGTATCAGTTGAATTCCTAGGCAGTGTCTCCTCAAATTACACATAATTAATGGAAAAGTAATGTATAAGTCTTCTAAGATCACACACTTAAAAAACAGGACAGTCAGCCCTTCATCTGACTATTAAGTCAACTGCTGCTGCGAACACCAGATGTAGAGAAACCTGTATTTAATACTTTCAAAACAGTGACATTCCCTTGTTTTACTATCCTCACACCTCCCCAAGATCAAGTAATTGTAGCAGAAATAGTAATATGGCAGTGGAACACCATTATTGTACTAACTATTTTTGCACATAATATATAACCTGTATACCATGTCTCTTAAAAACATTTATTTCCAAAGTGGATGATTTATGGCCTACTGTGATAATAATTTATTAAAACACAACTTAATGTAATATCAGTTGTAACTAGTACAAAGCAAACAAAAAATACTGTTTATGTCTTTCAAAAGAGAAGGTTTTCTTACCACATATTTAACAGCACTTATGAACTGGTTGTGGAATAACAGATGTTGGGTTTCATCCTCTGGATTTGACACAGTGTAAAGCATTCCACAAATATTACAGGAAATAGCACCAAATCTTTTCTGTCCTCCATCCTATAAAAAAAACCAAAACCAAACCAACAAATAACCCACAAAGCAAGAACTTATCAATTCCTTGCACAGTAAATACAGTTAAACAGAACTTTCATTGAATCAGGTACAGCATTTCTTCTGTAAATTCAACACAAAGGCTAAAATGGGGTGAAACGAGAAACAACATTAACACAGAAGTCAGAATTTCATCTTTCAAAAATCCATATACCCTTAAAAGGCACAGGCATCAATCACAAGGTAAACTCTACGAAAAAATAATAGCTCCATCCCGTTACTTTTGAACAAATTAGTTTTATTCTATGACATACAAAACCAGAGAATTCTTCCTTCATTTCACCATCTGCCGAAATATAAACATCTTCCACAAAGAAAATTCCCATATCCAGCCCCACACTACTTGGTTTTTCCTACGCTTCTGCTGCTGCCTGTCTTTGGTTGTGAGCTGCTTTGAGATCGGCCACAGGTGAGCCATTTTCCTGAAAGGAAAGGCTTTATGAAGGCTATCATAAAAACCAAAAGTTATGGAAATAATTATTAAGATCGGCAATATGTCTGCAACAGCTGAGCACTACCTTCTTTGGCTTTTAATGAAAACCAAATATTTCAAGGCAATTTTTGAGACACTGTATAGCAGCTGCACTGCAAATGGAAAATCATACCACTCATGAGCTTCTAGGTTCTCCTGCTACTCCATATCCAACCATTACCAAACTTGGGGCACTACTGAATACATATTGCTTCACATTTATTCATTAAAAATGTTATAATCTGGAAACAGGCTCAGATTTTTGAGTCAGTGCCTAATGAAGAGTGAAGTATCAGGTGCTGGGGCTGCCTTTTGCAAAGAGTAAGAGAATACAAGTTAGAGTAAAATCTCTAGTTGAAAAGGCATGTTTAAGTTACAGCTTCATGCTCAACTACTTTTTTTTCCTCTTTAACTACATCTGGAAATTGAGCTTATGTAAGCAGCAATAAATGTCACTTTTAATTTATTTTAACATACATCACAAGCAATAGAGAAACAGGAACTTACTGTATACTCTAAACCAGTATACTACATAAGCAAAAAAAGATTTGAGGATGTTTTTTAACATTAAATTGATCTGTGTGCACAATTTGCAAGGAAACAGATCACATGAACTTAATATTGTTTTCTAAGAGCCGAAAATATTAATAGTAAAAAAAGCCTATTTCACAGAAGAAAGCATTTTGCAACACAGAAGAAGTGTTTACAAAACATTTCCTATTCCTTTCATCTTCAAAGACATATCTACTAGCTAACCAACAGTTCAATTCTCCACACAACAGCAACTTATTTCAGAGACGTTAGAGCCATCTAAAGTGTAGGTATCTGTTTCTTTCCAAGAAGAGACTAAAGGCACAACAGGCCAGACAAATTCAGAGCTGAACATCTCCTTAGGAGCACATCTATGGAGCTCAGCCAAAATAAAGAAGCTTAAGCTGGGAAGTCATTGCTTTAACCATACATCAATGATCCCTACCGTACACAGAAGGACAAACAGGAGTATGCGATGTTTCTGAATGAAAAGGGAAAGATGAACGCTGAGGTCAGATTTGTAAAGTCAGAATAAGATAGTAAGAAACTTTCTAAAAGTTCAAAAATTGAACCAAACACATTTCATTTCATTTGCAAATTTCCTTTAAAACCAGCAGAACAAAGTAGTCACCAAAAACCACTGCATTTCAAGGGTTAATATAAGAAAGATAAAAAAAGCAATGCAGCTATCTGAAGATGAATCCGCTGAACCACATTTAATAATCCTGTCTTAAAGATGGAGAACATATCTCCCCCTATACTTAGAGTAGGATAAGTGAAAGGGAAGTGTATTTTGATGCTTGGAATAGATGTCAAAAAAACCCCTACCACTTAAATTAGAAAATCAGCTACATAAAGCAAGTCGTAAGTATTGGTACTGCATTTAGTCTCATGACACAATTTCTCTTCAAATCATCAAGAAGCTAAAGGTATTAAACTAACCTGTAAGGTTACTATCAAAAAAATCTCAAGCCAAAGAAACCCTAATTATGCAGGAAGTTATCAGAAAACTGAAGGCAAGGATATCCTCAAAGATGTCGAGCTCCCTAGCTCACCCCATCTTGCCTTGAAAATACAAATGCTGTTTTGCCAGTTTCCAGGATCAGATTAGTTCCCTGGAATAGTACTGCCATATTGTATTTTACAGTCACACTTTCTCAGATGTAGCTAGTATCACTGGCTTTGAGTTTTGGGGGGAGATTTTTTGTTTGGGCTTTTTTTTTAAGGATTTCACTGATACTACTATTCTACACACATTCAGTTGTATCAATGGGCTACCCACAGAGGTTAACTGAAAACTCTGTTTCATAAATTATTGGAAGAAACATATTGTAGTATTGTTGGGGGTTGGATCTGTTTCTTNTGAAGTCTGTAGCCCTGATAAATGTGGAAATAGCCTTTAGGAAATATTTTATAGTGTCCTCAAGACAAGGAAGAAGATTTTTGTAAAACTGAAGTACTATTTCAAGCCACAGCACAGGACATAATGCTTCAGGCAAAAATTAAATGCAGGAGGTTTAAAATCCAACACAGACTGCAACAACAAAAAAAGACATGCAAAATAAAGTCAGAAGTTATGACGAATGCATGTTTGTACTTCAACAAAACATTTACAGGATGACTATTTTTAAAGTGATGTCATTGCATAAGCAAAAGTGGAAAGGGTATGCATCCAGAGGATAAAAGTGCTCCCAAATTATAGTACTGCATTAAAGCTTGCCAGACTTTCTTATGGGAAGAGATCAACAGCAACAACCAACCAAAAACCAAAATGAAACAACAAAAAAAAAACCCAAAAAACCAAACCAAACAAAAAAATCCCAAACAAAACAAAACCAGAAACAAAAAAAAAACCCCAAACCCAAACAGCCTAGGAGCACCTTCTGTACTATGTATGAGAGCAAATATAACTCAGACTTAAAAGTGGAGAGGTGGAATCTTCTCAGCAAGCATCAGATGCTGAAAAATAAAGTGCTGACTTGTCACAACTAGAAAAATATGCAAGAGGTTTGACTCTCAGAACAATGTTTTTCAGAGCAACAATATTCAGGAAAATGTGGGGGTTTGGGCAAAAAATATGTTGTTATTCCATTTACAACTCAGTTTTCTAAACAATAAAGAGAAAAAAAAAACTTTTCCTTCCTAAGCCAATTCTGCATGTGTACACGGCAATTAAGAATTCCAGCTTCTCAGGCAATCCTGAAGTACAGGATATCCACTGTTTTTAAGGCTAACTGTAATTGAGCATTGAGACAATACTGCCTTGACTTCAGAAGGGTTTTTTAATTCTGTGTTAAGACAGAAAGAAAAGTCTTACCAATATCTTCTTTGAGAAGGTGCATGTCTGCTGATCCTCCATATGTGCAATAAGGAACCCTGCAAGCAAAAAAGGCATTTGGTGCCTCTGTAGGAGATGAAAAGGGGCCTTTTCCTTTTCTTCCTTTCTTTTCTGTCTCTTCAGTCATAGACTGGGTCACCTCCTTCTTGATTACCTACTATTAGTTAGAGGAAAACTGTTTTTTCCTCTTTTCCTCTAGCCTTTTCACAGAACAAAGAATAAAGCCTAGCCAGAGAAACAGGCAGGCTGATAAGGAAATACAAGAAATGTAGGAAGAAACAACACAAAGATTTTGGGGCTCTCTGGAGAAAATTAAAAGGTCAAAGAATGCTATTTCAGTGAAAGATGCATTCAAGACTGAAACTGATGGACAGACCCCCCTTGCTGACCAGGAGGATCAGAAGAGATGTCCCAACTCAGAATAAAATGCAGTCTTCATTTTGAACAAAAAACCCCAACCAACCAAGAAAAAAAACCAAAAAACTCCAACCCATCACCAGTGCCCATCTTTCTACAAAGCTATTTTAACAAAAGGATGTATATCCACTTGAAACTTTCAAAGCTGTGATACATCTAATTTTACCTAACATATTTGAAAAATGAAAATGAAGGGTCAATATCCATCATGAAATTATATCTTCACTGGTCGTTGGCTAAAGCAATATGAAAAGCAATACAAAGTAAGAAAATAAATCTGTGCAATATTTACAGTGGACAGGTAATCCATTATGAACTCGTATGAAAGTATTAAGCAGGAATATTACAGAGAGTGTTCTGATGAGCACAGGTTTTGGCTTGGATAAGATTAATTTCCTTCACAGCAACTGCTATGGTACTGTGTATTAGATCTGTGACCAAAACAGGGCTGATAACACAGGGATGTTTTAGCTACTGCTGCACAGTGCTTACACAGCATTCAAGGCCTTTTCTGTTTCTCACACTGCTGTGCCAGTGAGGAGGATGGGGGTGCCAAGAAGGTGGGACGTGACAGAGCCAGGACCAGCTGATCCCACCTGACCAGAGGGGTATTCCATGCCATATGGCATCCTGCCGAGCTGGGGAAAGAGGGAGGAAAGGAAGGATGTTTGGAGTTAATGGCATTTGTCTTCCCAACTGTAACACATGATGAAGTCCTTTTTTTCCAGAGAAGGCTGAACATCTGCAAGCCGATGAACAGCAGTGAATGATTTCCTCGTTTTGCTTTGCTTGCACGCACAGCTTTTGCTTTACCTGTGAAACTGTTCTCCTCCACCCTACTCGGGGGCAATGAGGGAGCAGCTGCATGGTGCTTAGCTGCCTGCCGGGGTTAATGCACAGCACAGCGTTCTGGCCTTGGTGCTTGAATTCCTGTAGTAGCTCCCAGCTAATGTTACAAAGCATTCTCACCTCCCTTCAGGACAAAGGACACCAAGTACAACCCACTTGAATTTGCAAGACAAAGCTAGGTTGCTTCAGAGGAGAAGAAATGGGAAGAAGTGATAAGAGAAGATACCATCCCTGTAAGAACAGAGCTATCCCAAAGGGCACCATTTGTGTGGAAGGAAAAAAAAACTGCTCGCAACTAACAAACTCCCTCCCTTTTGCTTATGAAGTAGTCACTGTCTCGTTTTCACTGTCTTAGAGGACAGGAGAAAGGCAGTACTTAACTAATGAGAACAATGAAAGATTGCCTAAAAGCCATTCTCTGAATCTTCAGAGAAATTGCCTAACTAGACCATACAAGTTTAAGGAAGAAAATAGCAACTTTAAATGCCTGCTATGCAAGTTTCTTAAGAAAGTCTTCTCTTAAGAAATTACTTTTACACTTATTATTTCCACTAAGGGCTGTGTTTTCACCTTAAAGAAAAATATTTATTTAATATATCACCTATTTCAGTGAAGCAGGAAACTATGTTCAATTGTAAGTAAAATATATAAGGAAAAATTCAAGCATGATATCCAAACGTGTAAACTGGATTAGCATGCATATCACATCCATATGTAGCACCAACTCAAACCTCAGAATCAAAAGCACCTTCCATCAAGCAATCCTGATCCATGCACTTATAACTATCAACTACATTTAATCACATTTGCTGGTATACAGGCATTAACTCAGAGCTCTAGAAAGACAAAAAGTCTCCATAACTCAAAAACTATCCTTCTATCACCACAGTGATTTGCTTTCAGTTCATTCATTTTACATGCTCTTTCCTAAAACTGATGACTTATTCTCAAAATACTAGTCAAATTCGAAGGAACAAACCTCAAAATGGCATAAGTATCCCAGTTCTTCATAGGTAATTATTTAGGAGATTTCTTTGTAGCATTTATGCTTTCATCAATTCTTTTTTTCATGGTCAAAATTTTGTCCTAGGTCTGACAGGCAAGAAGAATTTTTACAAGACAAAACCAACTGACTTTCCTTGTCTTGCTTGTACATCATCTCTCATTTGATAAAAACTGAGAACACATGCTTTGTGCATGTGTATTTCTTTCCATTTCGGAATTTAAAGAAGCAGATTATTTCATATTCAAGTTCTCATATTTGCAAATCACATTCAAGTAATTGCAAAGTAAAGAACAATTTTAGTGTATTACTCTACAAAGCTTCCTATGGAGCTTCATGCAACCTGACAACCTACCAACTGAACACTTAAATGACGTGTAAGAGGGTGCAGCTCACAAATATTCAGAACAGACTATTCCACCAAACACTAAGTCACAGATTTGGAACACAATGAATTTTTAGCCTTGATCTTAATTTCTCTCCCCTACAAAAGAGATCATACTCTCTTCTGTCTCAGCCTAAGTCTTTGCATATCACTTCAAACACCGTTTCCTGGCACTGTTTGCTTTATGAAGTGTCTTGGAGCAGTAGATGCTTTGCTGTTCTCAGCTAAGTTCTACAGTCTGAAGAGACTTACTTTTTAAGATGCATGACAGCAAGCAAATCTGAACAAAAAAAAACATCGTTTGACTTAGATGTACTTCTACAAAATGAGATAATTTTAAGATTGACAGCTGCCCAGATAACTAGATGATGTGTACCAGGAAAGAGAACGGTACAAGTGCAACTACTAAGTATTTCTTCTACAAACAGAATTTGTGTTATTTTACTTCTGTTAGTCAAATAGCTTTAAAGCTTGTTAAAGATTATATTACTTAAGAAAAAAAGGAAACTAATCTATTCATTATAGTAACCATATGGGAGAAGAAGGAAGCTAAGATACATCTTTAAGGATTAAATATAAAAAACCCAAAGCATATTGTGAAAAACAAAGCCCAGCTTTACCATAACACCTCTCTAAATATAGCTCAGGGACCAAAAAGATTAGAATACAGAGACAATACTGTAACATTCCAGACCCTGAGTCTCAGATACTGCAAAAAAAATTAAAAGGACAAGTGTCAAACTTATATAAAAAAGTCAGACGAAGAAAATTCAGTAGCAAACTAGCAGCAAAATAAAGATTTTGCATTATGTAACTAGTCAAATAAATAATTCGTTTTTCAGCTTTGGTTACAAAAAGAAAAAAGGATTCTGTACATACATTAAGATGGACTGGCTTGACACATCTCCAGAACAATCAGACCTCACTCTGGAGAGCCCAAAATTGCATCTTTCAGGCATTTAGTTTTTTTTAGAAGTGCAACAAAGTGCTAATTAAATGTCTCTTGCATAAGAACAAAAGCATCACTTCCCAACTCTGCTCCAGGTAAAGAATAATGGAACTGCTTATTTTAATACAACATGCCAGAAATTTCAAATAAAAATGATTTCTAGCTATTAAGTATAATTTTTAGACACTATAAATGCTAATTTAAGTGATTTGACCTTGTGTAGTGAGATTGCTCTCCACATAGGAGAAATTTCAACCTCAGCAGTTTTTAAACCAAACTACTCATTTCTTTGTTCTCACAGGATCATTATAGAACTACATAAACACCTTTGAAAATAATTACTACTAATAATAGAAAAATAAGCCCAGCCATTCAGAATCCACATTTTAAAAATTCACCACGGTTTTGCAAGCAAAACTTTTAATTACAAAAAGTACCTTATGTTATTATATGCATTTAATCCCAAATCTTCTGAGTATTTGTAGAAGGAAAGCCTAGTCATTTCGAAGTTAATTTAGCCACTTTTCACCTCTAGAAGCTGACACAAACTATTCTAAACAAAACTTTGTCTCATCTCCACTGTAACCAAGGTCAAGGACAATATTTTAACAAGTGGCTTAACTAATATTTGGGTTCTTCTACATGTTTTGACAAAAGAGCAGTTTTCCCCGATGTAAAAGAATAACAGAAGAATACCTAATGTTGTCTTAGTAAACTGAAATATAGGCACTATTAAAATGCCCCTTGCACACAACAAAAAGCCTACTCTGAACTGAATGAAATCAAAGTGAATTAGATTTGTATGAAGTGTTGAAATATGTAAGATATTGTGAAGCTGTTACTTACACATTTAGAAATTAAATACCCTCTTGCATTTTCCAGAAATACCCATAGAAAACCACAAACTAAGTCTCTCCCATTCTTCCTCATTTTCTCCAATGTTCTTCATCAATGAACCTTGCTTTAAAATTTTTCTTGGTAAATAACTTTTACTGTTGTATACCTGAAGAAAAGATTACTCTCCTAATTCTAGCTGGATACAAGGATAGTACCAGCATAATCAGTAACTCACAAAAAATCTCTTTGTATAATAAACACTGCAAAGAGCTACACAAGCCCTCTTCAGTAGCCAAGCAGGAAGTTCTGTATTTCTTCATGTCAAACATCCTAGCAACTTTTCAGCCAAGTTCTACTACTGTATGAGTAAAATTTAAATTAGTTTCACAGAAATGAAAAGGGATATTCTTATAGTCCTTTTAATGTAGTTAAGATAATTAATAAGTCATTTTAATTCTGTTGGTAAAATGGATTTCAAAGAGGCAGTAACTGAAATACTTCTTATAAGTTAGATACAGTTCAGTTATCCTGTGGCTGGGCATTCACGTGCCTAGATTTGTATAACATCAGACAACTGGAAGATACATTTATCACTTTAGTTCTTAGAAGCTCTGATTTTAAAATATTTCAGTATGGATATAAGAGAGTGTTCAGAATTCATTTGGTTCTATTTCAGTTAATATTTTCATGTGTATAATCCATGTATTACATGAAAAAAGAACAATTTAGTAACACCTCCAATTACATATTTTAGAGGTATAATTTCATAAGAAAACTTCCTTTCTAATGGCCTGGATTCCTTTCCCTCTCTAGCCTTTCATTTCTCAAGGATTATCTGACATGTGTGTTATTGAAAACACAAACCAAAACAAAATCAAAAACTCCAACTGTCTCACAATCAAGCTGTGTGATCCTACAAGACAAAACAACTGTATCACTCCCTTCTTATTTTGCGTTTTCTTGTTACCTGTATTCTGTAGCTAACAGCCAAAAGGGGAAGAATAAATAACCCAATTGGTACAACTGCTAAAATACTATGGTAAAAATAAGTGCATGCACTAGGAAATCTTTAAGTCGGTCTCAGAACAATGGACACTTAAATGACACAGGAACAAATCTGTTGATATTAATTCTGCACACAATCTACTAGATGCATCTCCCCCTATAATTCTGAAATTGTAGGAAACTGAGAATTTACATGTAAGTAAAAGCATGTTCACTCTCTCTCCCTATTTTCAATGAAAATCCATTTTATTTAAAAATTGCAGAAATTTGTTTTAACAAGAAATGTTAAACACTAAGGCTTGCTGACACCATTTTCCCATCAACACTGAATGGCAATCGAGTACAGGTTCTACTTTTCTAAGTCATTTACAATGGTGATAAGTAGTATGTATAAGTAATGATTTTTAGACAAGTTCGTTAAACCACAGCACTGCAAATTCAGAGATAATTTCTTCAAGAAGCTCTAAGCCTTACTAAAAGGGTATTACTTACTGTGATCAGCTGCTTATCACCATCTTTTCCTGCTTCTTTTAGCTTCTGAATAGGTTCCTCAGCTGATGGCAAGTTACTGCATTTTGATGCTAATGAAGGACTTGACAATGAAGCCCTTGAAACACAAATATATTTCATGTTAAAAATAGAACTGCTTATACACTTCATGCTAGTTACTCAAAACGCTGTGATTAGTACAAACTTTACCAAGATGCAAATCCTAATTAATTACATAAAACACAGTCTTGTGTATTTTAAAATAGAATTCAAATGGAAAAATAAGGAAATAAAAGGATTAATCAAAAAATACAGTTTGCAACTAGCCTTAGGCAACTAGCCTAAGTTCCAAAGCAATTATTGGTTTCTGAAAAAAAATTTTTATCAAGTGGGTAGGTTAATACCAACCATTAACACCAGCATTTAAAAGAGGCACTTTCAGAGCATGACCAATGGTGCCTAATGCTATGTATTTCCCAAGTAAGATTTAGGTATCATACATCAGGCTGGTAAAGCAGACCATGTAAAAATATTCTCACAAATCTAAGTCAGATGTCAAATCCCTACAACTAAAACTTATTCTCTTCTAACAGGTGGCAGTGAAGGGAGGAAGACCCAAGGAATAAATGCATCAGTATCACTGCAATCTTACTCAGTTTAAACCTCTCCTTGTCACAGCTGAAAGAAACACTGGAAAATAGAATAAACCATCACCAAAACCATTCTATGAACTCGCTCTTATATTTAGGGGGAAAAAAATGACATTTGTTCTAGGTTTGGATAAAACTCGTAGAAATTGCCAAAGCAGAACACACACAAAAATACACACACTTCAACTAGGCATTTACATATTTTTCTATTTCTGAGCAAACTTAATTTTGGCACCTCCTGCAGCACAGGCAGCAGGTTAATCCAGTGAGCTTTTTAAAAAATTAACTCCAGCCAGACATTTTTAAAACAGCATTTTGTGCTAAATCAGGTGTAATTTTTTTATTCCCTTCATGTGCCCTAAAATTTGCCTTATGTAGCTACTTCAAGGTTTGCCTTCTCCTGCTGCAACCATTTCCTACAAAGCCCTAAAGAGAGAGGGTAGATATGCACACAGATAACAGATTACTCTGTTATGGCAGGATTACCACAGAAAGATGGCTTAAATCTTGGCTGTCATATAGAAAACAGGGAAAGAAAGGTCTCAGAATTAAAATATATATCCAGATAATAGTAAAGCAATATGACCTTGTCCAGGTAATAAAGGTAATAAATTTAAGTAGACACCATAAACCTGTTTGGCAGTTGAAAACACAAATATAAATTAAAATATAAAATAAAAAAAATCAAAGTTATTGCACTGCTTATCAACACATTTTAAACCACTCATTCAACTAGTTTGCATCTACCTTACCAACCATCTTCTGTGAAGTTCCATAGTAGTAGAGTTTTTCAACATGTACAAAAGGGCCGGTTAGTCAGAATTGTTAATCTGGCCTCAGAGAGATGTGCTGAAAATTCCTGAAACATTCCTTCCTGTCCCCATTATGAATATAGAAAACAGTAGCAACACACTGACCACTGCTGCTGCTCAAGGTATCAGGTACAAAGAAATTTCTGTCTTAAGCTTGTAACTGGCTAAAACCAGAGCCCATGCCAGAACTGCTCAAAAATGTTAACAGTCAATCTGATTAAGGATAAAATCCAAACTTGAACTGTAAGACAAATTTAGTATTAAGAAGTTTTTCTTTTTAAAATGGCTGCTGACACCTTCATTTCACAGCAATCACAAAATTCTGAATTAAATCCCCTCCACCCCACCTCAAAAAATTCACATGTACAACACTCCCATAGTACAAGGAGTAAAAAAACTCCTCCAGACATAAGTGAAATAATTCAGTACATGAAAATCACATGGCAAATCCTTACCCTACTCTCTGGTTCTCATCCAATTTGAGGAAGAGACCAGTATAAATGTTCTTCCAACTCTATTAAGTAATACTTTTTGAAATAAATGTGCAGCTACAAGTATCTTAATTATTTTCTTAGCAAAGCAAAAACATCCCTGAACAATGGGATAAAATGAAAGTCTGTTTTTACAAAGGACAGGTTGCTTATTTGAAACAGAAATCTGAGGCTGGGATAAAACTGTTTTATAATAAATTCTCTCATAACTCTATCCATGCAAGCTTACTGTAATTTTGTAATGTATGAAATACCATACCTGTTCTCAGATTCAGAAGTCTGACTTGTAACTGAAGTTTGCATCAACTGTGTGGGAGCCAAATCTACAATTAATCAAAGATTATAACTTCATTATAAAGTTTTTAGTTCCAAAGCAAATTTGAGTTACAAAAACAGTGATTTTCAAAAAACATATTCAAAACAATTTTGCAATCTGTTAATGGCCAATAAAAAACTATTCAAGTTTGAGGCAGTATTCACATGTTTCTCCAAGTATACTTAAAAAAAAAAGGCATTTTCTCCAACATTTTGACAGGAGTTCTGCAGGACAGTTTACCAGAAGCTAAACAAGGCCAGCAGGAAACCACACAGGAGTTTAAATATGTTTATATTGACACAGATATAGACAGCTGTCTGTATTTTATCAGAATCATAAATGTACAGTATGGCCCCATCTGAGGCATGTTCCACAATACTTAAGGAAAAGAAACATCAAAAACAGCAAAAGAATTTTTTTTTTTAATTCTGTAATAGAAATTAAGAGTAGTTACCTTTCAAAAGTATCCTACAATAGCAGGAAAAAAACCTCCAACTATTTAGTAAAGCTAAATAATAAAACAGTGCACTCAAACAAAGGTTCAGATTTAAAAAATACATGAAAGCCCCAGAACAAACCCCTCACCACTAAGAACAGAAAAAAAATTAATGAAGAGACAACTTAGTGATCCATTGACAGTATTTCTTAGTCAAATGTACTTCAGTCAAAATATTCACATCACACTCATCATAAGCTTTGACAAACTGCATTCACACGCTGATAAATGAAGACCATGTAATAAAAACAGAAGAGTGATTACTCAATTAATAATTTGGTTAAGATCAAGTAGAAAAAATTAGAAGAAAGAAATCCATATACTCATTCAAAGGAAACAGAGCAGAGAATTAACAAAAAACAAGCCAAGAGAAGAAGCCAACTGAAATATGCAAGTTTTATTGCTTTATTACATGGAAAAATAACGAATTTGGTTGAGTTTCCCCTCTTTCCTACTCCACAGCCTGGAGAAGTACATTGCTACTCAAGTGGCCCTGGGTGTGACACAAAGCAATACAAAACACCCTGGCCAACAGTTCCAACTCCCAAAGTTTAGTTCTGAGCCAGCTATGCCTTACTCTGTGAACCATTCCTCTTAAAGAGACACTTATCCTTCCCAAAGAACTGATCAAACCAAGTGGAGAAGTCAGTAGTAGACAGTTACCTTGAGGTTCACTTTCTCTGGGTTCTTTTTTTAATTGTTTTGGTGGTCTAGGAGCTGTAACACACTTTACTGGAGAACTTTCTGGACTTGATTCCAAATGTAATCGAAAGTCCTAAGGAAAAGAGAAAACATTAAATGAAAAAATGCCTAAATTATTCAATACTTTTAACAAATTAATAAAATCACTAACTGAACTAAGTATTAACATTCTGAGTACAGCGTCAGTTTTATGTTAATTTGGGCAGACAAAATGCAACTTATTAGCTAGTCCATATTGAAGTTTGTGGTATTAATTTTGAAAAAATAATTTTCATTTTATATATAAGCTTTTAATTATTTCCTATAGAACACAGTTATCCTTAAAATCCAAAATTTTAGTAGAAAATCATTCAGATAAGGAAATGAGAGGAAAACAAGTTCATTTACTCCAAAGGTGTAATACACCTTTGCAAAACAAAACAGCTACAGAAGCTGAAGTGTCCATATGAATCCATACAACCTTTGGCTCCAGCACAAAATTTTACTGATCAACATTTAGTTAACAATAGAATCTAGGAGGGTAGAATCAATTAATTTTTCAGCTTACCCATCTATAACAATACAGCAGTAAATCTCTAACACATTTGAAAATTTTAAGTTACTGTAAAAGAAAGTCATTGTTAAAACAATTTTGAGCATGGGATTCTCAGAAAAGAGAATAGATTTAGAACACCCTCCCACTATACACCATAATTAAAATAACTTACCTCATCTAGTCTTGGCTCACATAAATGTTTTGTCAAGTTAGGCAACAGACCATTTTCTGCACCTTTCCTTGTGGGCTGTTTTGTTTCTAATGTCACTTCTTTAGCTTCAGCTCTTTCAGATGAAGGATGTGATTTCTCCTGTGCACAAGTTGTACTTTCATTCTCAAAGAGTCTTGTTGACAGCTTGCCTTGTGCCTTTGAAAGCTCTGCTTCTGCAGCCATTTGACTTGCCTCTGAAACTTCAGGGAAATCTTTTAAAAAAGGAAGCTTAGGGACATTTGGAGAATTTGAGTTACTTTGCTTCACATTACTAGCTTTCAGCAATTTAATTTTGGTCCATTTAGAGTTTTTGTTTGAGGAGTTATTTCTACCATTCAGAGTGCATTTGACAGGCATTGCTTTTTTGCTAGGGAAAAACCGTTTGCACTGAGTACTTTGACTGGGTTCTTTCTGAGTAAGCATTTCACTTTGCTGTAACTGTGTGTCATTGTGCTTTTCTTCTGCTTTGCTATCCTCTGCATTAGGGGAATCTTTTCTCACTTCTACTGTATCGGACTCAATCTCACCTGCAATTTCTTCACAAAGTTCAAGGATGCTCACCCTTTTGGATTTTGCATCATTCTCTGGTTGATCAGCCACATTTGTCTCACTTACAGATGGCTGTGATGTATTTTTTGGTTTTGTACTGGGTTTTATGTTCTGATGTGTTTGCTGCTTTTCCTTAGATGCTGTAGAATTTGGCTTGAGAGAATCAGTTTCTGCTTTCTTTGTGTTGCTAGATTTAGGAGATACAGGGCCTGTTTGGTTTTTCTTGACTTCCTCAGGACTCTCAGCAGGACATGACAAGGACCCTTGAAGATTTTGTTGAAAGCTACTGGAATTATCTTTTTTATTGTCTGCTTTACACTTTTTCAGAGAGCTGGTCACTCCTACATGTATTTCTTTATTCTGGTTTGTATTGTTTGGCTTTATCTTTGTGTTTTTCTGTTCCGTTTTCCCTCCAGCAGATTTCAGTGGTTTTGCTGCAATGCTCTGAGTGTGTTTCTTTGCCTGGCTACTGTGCTTAACTTCTGAAACTTTTTCTTCTTTAACTTCCCTGCTGCGCAGAGATCTTGCTGGAACATGCACATGTGTTAACTGCTGCAGTCTCTGTGATCTCCTCGTTACTGGCTCATTTGGTGCAATTAAGCATTTTGACTTAGGAATTTCTTGCACCGATTTCTTCTGGCATACCTCCTTATTTTTTGCAGATTTAGGCTGCTGCTGTTGGATTGTTTTGCGAGGTATTGTTTTATTATTTGAGTTGAGTGCTGATGACCTTGCAGCAATGCGTGTTCCTACTTCAGGTTCCTTGGTGTTATCACTGAAAGATTCAAATAATATTTTTTTTCAGCATCCAGAAAGTAGAATCTGTCCTAAGATTCTTTTAATTCCTCCTCTGCCTCTTTCTCTTCTTTTTTAAAACACTAGATATTATACTCTCAATATTTTTGGAAGAATTTGCTCTAGAATTATTCCAAAAAAGTGTTCACTTCCACCTAGTTACTCTTAAGTGCTGTATTTAATGTTTTTTATGCATGGCATGACTGAACTATGAACCCCAGATGAACGCTTTGTAACATCTCTAGCAGTTTTTAATCACTGATGCTTGTGACTCTCAAATGAAGTATGAGCTATATATATATGTATAGATAATATTATATTTATTTTTGCTTCAGAAACTTTTCTGAAGGAGTTCTTTATGGATTTCAAGGCACTTACATGGTTCCAGAGAAAAATCATGTAGCAGACAGCATACATAACGATTTAAATCTGATCACTCTTCTAACACAATTTAACTACATCTTTAACTCAAATTCCCTCTGCTTACATTGTTTCTGCACTAATGTAGTCTATCAAGATAATGCAGAATAATGTATTTTTTTTTGTCACTGACCTGTTTGGTTTGACAGAGGTTTTGAGTACAGTTTTCTCCTGCACTGCACACTGATTGGGCTTTGATTTATTTGAGCCATGCTTTGTATCCGACACTTTTTTTTCCTTCTTTGACAAAGACGGTTTGCTGTTCTTGTCCAACTTTGGACGTTTAGTAGAAGGTTCTACTAACGTAGACTTCCTTTTCTGAGCTGCCATTTCTGTAAAAAAACAAGCGACTCAGCTTTTACTCTTTGCCAAATACCATCGCTTTTCATTTTTATATATTCACTTTTCCTTTTACAGCCAGATCATGCTGTGATCAGAAAACAAATCATCAAAGCAATCTCAAATCAAACGACACTCATTTTACTTACAGGTTTTTACAAGAGGCAATCGATGTTCAGGCCAAAGTAACTTATCAAGGTGTGACAAGAGCATTCCTTATGCATATGCTTACAAACAGGATGTTTCATGCCACCTATGAAGAACAGAAAATGTTAATGCAGTAAGCACTTCATAACTTCCTACTCAAGACTCTGAATTCCCACCCTCTTCCACCCCCTCAAACAATGTTTAGCTTTAGAGTTTCATTGATAAGGAACTAAAAAAAAAAAAACAAATCAACAACCAACCAAAAAAACAACAGACAAATTTTATTTTTTATTTCCATAACCCCATAACCAACAATTTTTGGCACTTTGCTGTCTTAAGCAGTTTCCTTTTACCTTTAGAAATGTGGCAAGTAATAGTACAATTCAAAAGGAAGTTTCTCAGCCTTTCACCTTTTTCCAGAAATTAGTGTGGTGCTCTCTTTCAGAGCTGGCAAAATATGTGGGACTGCTGTCAGTCCCATGCTTCCAGCAGCAGGGAATAAATCCATTCGACTCAGTTACCAAGTTCTGTGGCTGCAACAACAGAACTCCACAGACATCAGCAACCACCTACAACTGTTCCTTCTAATATGACTTAAGCTACAAATCAGAGATGGAAAGCCTACAAAGTAGCATTATTAGAGACGTTTGCCTAGGGCAGTTAAAGACAATGTTTTCATGAGAACTGAAATGACTTTAACGATGCAGAAGTTATTCTGCACAAGAGTCTGAAAGCTAACAGAGATTCTTGATAAAAAAATCTTTACAGATTTGGCTGATCATCCCTTGCATATACATTTCTGACTTGTGAAACTTTTCAGTTCCCTTATTCAAAGACCCCATTATTGTATTATGGCATAGGTAATAATTGTTCAATAAATTTTCACTGGAAGACTCAGTGGTCAGAACTTCCACATCCCCTTTTTAAATCAAGAATTACCTATTAATTTTTGTCACTGACAGGCTTACAGATTATATACAGGTTTCTATAAAACTATATTGCTTTTCCAACCTTAACTAATCTGATATTAAATCTGACACATTTTTAAGGTCAGACAGGAACAAGTCACTGGCTTTGTAACACAGACCAGACACTTTCAGTTCATAACAACTGAAGTCTCATTTCCAGTACTGACAAATGAACGTCTTTCCCTAACAACTTGAGAGCTACTTACGTTAAGCTCCTTTTAAGAACTGATCATTATCCAAAAGAAGAAAGTAAACAACTGTACTTTTTCTTTTCTTTAGACCTTATATTGTCCTTAACCTCATTTCATTTATCCATTTATGAAAGCATTTCTAACCATGCAAAACCGGTAATTTTGTTAAAAAACTGATTAGAAACTCAGATTCCAGACACCAGTGCTATCTTCTGACCTTCTCCCTTAAAGAAGATACATGATAAACAACCCATACTTGAGGTATATTTTTTATATTCTACCCAGGGAAGAAATCTCTAATCTCACAGTACTTTTTGTGGCACTATTTTCATGTCTCTCCCTAAGGAGCAGGTAATAGAATTTGCGTGCCTACATTCTAATAGCTCATGAGCTCCATGACACCTCACAAGCCTATGGGTTTCCACCAGTCAAAGAAAACCCGTCAGAGATGCACTCAGAGGTCACTCATCCTGAAAATCATAGCCCTAGTTGCTGAATAGGTCTTTGGTTTCTTAGAGCACAACACCGACCCTCCAAATTTGAGAATATCATGACACTGTATATACCGGGACCTTCTTTGGTTTTTTCCACACATGACATGGCCCACTCGGGGAAGACTTACAAGTAAAAAACAGAAAGTACAAAACTTCCCTCGCTGGCCCTCCTTCTCAGGCACTAAAAAATACACTCTCCTCCCACGGAGCTCTTGAACAGTAATTTCTTTCCTACTAATACTTTGAACAACAGAGCAAAGTCTTTTCCAGACATTCCAGAACTGGCAGTCTCTGCCCTGGAGAAGTCACCCTCTAGTAAAAGCCGGATTATGGAAAGCAGGGAAGGCACAGAAGTGCAGGAACAAACTAGAACACGAGCAAAGAAAGGTCTGGTGCAAGAAATACGGGGGGGGGGGGAAACCCCGAAAAAAANCAAACAAAAACCTCAAACCAAAAAACCTAAACCATCAAACGAACAAAACAGAGAAACGCGAGCCGCACAGCTTCCAGTCCTCAGAGCAGGGGCTGAGGCAGGTTTCCCACCCGCTGGACAGGGCACGGGGGTCTGGAACCTGAGCCGTCCCGGCTGAGGGCCACGGCAGCGCCTGACAGCCCCTACGGCACAACTCAGGGGGAGGGGAGGGGAAGGGAAGGGAAGGGAAGGGAAGGGAAGGGAAGGG
>WBNO01010664.1:234552-264995 GCA_013400575.1 Peucedramus taeniatus
TCCGCCCCGCCCGCCGCCGGCCCAGCCTCCCCCGGCGGGGACGGGGCATCTTCCGGCGGGAGTCGGAACCGGGAGGGCGGGAAGTGGCGTGGTTTGTGCATGCGCAGCTGCCTGTGAAGGTGTGTGCCATATGGGAATGTTAAGTAAGGAATCCAGAGACGGTACTAATTGAAACACGCGTCTAAGCACTGGAGGGTGTTTACGAGAGCTCGAATTGACAGGGCAAGGGGGAATGGCTTCAAACTGAGAGAGAGTAGGTTTAGGTTAGGTATTAGGAAGAAATTCTGTAATGCGAGGGGATGAGGCACTGGAACAGCTTGCCCAGAGAAGCTGTGGATGCCTCATCCCTGGAAGTGTTCAAGGCCAGGCTGGATGGAGCAACTGGTCTAGTAGGAGGTGTGTCTGCCCATGCAAGGGGGTTGGAAGCAGACGATCTTTAAGCTCCCCCTCTGGCAGCGATATCCCAGTGGCTCAGCCCGCTCGCACCGCCAGGCGCCCGGGTGGGTTGTCCGAGCCTTGTCCTTTGCCAAAAACAAGGGGGAAAACCAGTGCCACGTGTTGTGGGGCCAGTGGAGACGAAGTGATTGCGGTGGCGGCCTGTGTTGTGTCAGTGGCTGACACCTCACAGCTGGCAGCCGTAGTGAAATGAAAAGAGTCAACTGAAGAGTCAACTGAGAGAGGGCCTCATCAATGCGTATAAATATCCAAAGAGAGGGTATCAAGAGGATGGGGCCAGGTTCTCCTCAGTGGTTCTAAGCATTAGGACAAGAGGGAACGGGCAGAAACTGATGCACAGGAAGCTCCACGTGATCACGAGGAAGAACTTTGCTGTGGGTGACTGTGGACTGGAACAGAATGCCCAGAGAGGTTGTGGGGTCTCCTTCACTGGAGATACTGAAGAACCATCTGGGTTCTTGAATTCTGTGCCATGTGCTCTAGGATAACCCTGCTTGGGCAGGAAGGTTGGACCAGATGACCCTCTGTGGTCCTTTCCAACCTGACCCATTCTCTGATTCTGTGATTCTGAGTCCCACCAAGTTCCTGGTGGTATTACAGCAGATGTGCTTGCAGCAGCGTTTCCTTAGTGTTTGCGGGCCCCTTCTCACAACTATGTTTGCAGACACCTTGGAAATAGGTTACTCAGCTGTGCAGTTGTGCAGACAGCTGCCAGCCCCCTTGGTACAGGTGTGTCACCGTGTCAGTCAGTGTATGTCACTTAGGTACAAAGCAGGATGGATGCTTGTCTGTCTGGGAGATTAAAGAGGGTTCTTGGATGTGTCTTGGTCCTGCACCAAGATGGGTGCACTGTGTCCACTCCTCTCTCCAGAGCACTGAGTTCAGCCTTTTTGAGTCCATTTGTCCAACTTGTTTTGCTTTCCTAAGTCCACCAGTAACTCTGAAGGTACCATCTAGATCTTTTGTTCTGTGTATTCTGCAGTGTTTCACAACTCACTCTATAGCATAACCACCTATTTGATTTTTGCCACGGTCTAGGATATTTCAGTCCTTGCTGCACTTGTAAAGTGTTTACACCGCACCAAACCTTATGTCATGGCTTCTTTGCCTCAGGATATTTATGTGTCTGAGCTTGTTGTCTGCATTGGGAAGTATGAGAAGTTCTGAAGAAAAAGCTGAAGATCTGACATCCACACCACTGATGTAGCAATCCAGACCAGCTTTTGTCACTATGGATGCAGTGACAACTGGAGTTTGAATATATTGAGTGTGTTCTGGGGATGTAACTGTGGGTTTGGTTTCCTTCAAAAGGAATATATTGTGCCCACTCCAAGACCCTGGATGGTAAGTGGGAGCCATCAGAGGATTCCCTTTAAAAGTCAGCTGCTGATCCTAACCAGAATACTGATGCAGAGGTACCTCGTGCATACCTAGTGCTCCATCCATATTACTTTCCTAGGGGTAACCTGGAATCCTGTCTGAAATGCACATAAGTGTATCTGTGTCTGGTGTCTATCTGGTCCTACCTGTAATGTACATAAGTGTGTATCAAGGTGTCGACATTTGGTATCCTTGCTCTGCATGCCCCCTCCTATCAGTCTATATTTGCCAGTATAGACACAGCCTCAGTTCATCTGGCTGTGAATTCACCTAGTGATGTGTATACACTGCTGGTGAACAGCGTGATGAACCTCAGCCAATAGCCATGAAAAGTTTTAGAAGAAAAGGTAGTATGTAACTGGGTTTCTCCCAGAGATTTTGGATTTCCTTTACAATTTCTGGTTACAGTTCACTGATCTAAAGGAGACCACAGAAGTATTTTATTATTTGGTTCTGTAAATATTAATTTTTTAATGCCTGAAGTATTTTTAAAAGGATTATTTTTTGGTTTATAATAAACTTTCTAGGTCTGTTTTATAATCTCCAAAACATTTTAGTGATTTCTATTGTTATCGCATTTATGGGATTGTTGGAAATTGCTGTCAAGTTTCTGACTAGCATAAAATTGTTCACATAAATATCAAATTTACCTGGAGATACTCTGTTTTGCTTGTAAAGTTTCTTGTCTCTTTGTTAACTGGAACAAGGAACTGCCTTCCTTGATAAGTCCTCTTTCTGGACACACTTCATTGAAGCACAGTTTGTACTGGATAAATGGGAATTTTCAGCAGCTGTAGTTTTTTTTAAAGCTGATTGGAGGAGATGTTATTTATAACTCCCTGTAACAGCTCCTCTTTAATGCATGATAATCTGCTGTGACTTTACAATGAACGCAGCCATACGTGGTCTCCTGCTCTCCTTCAGTAACTGACAGAATATTTTTCAGATGAAGGATATTTTAATCACTAGGCTGCATGTAAATTTCCTGAAGGATGATAAAAGCATTTCTTTATGTTACCATTATCTTAATAAATTTAAAATTATGTTTTCCCATGTCTCTTTCTTAGGAACATGAAGCAAGTAAACGGAGATTTTCTTCCATCCTTCCATGAAATAGTAATTTGCTGTACAGCAGGGAAATAGTAAAGTAGCAGGCATTCTTATAAAGCGTTAAATTCCAAAATTTGGAAAAACTTATTTCACAGGATAGAAGAATATCAGTAATTTTCCAGTTTTCCACAGAAGGTGGCAGCATTCTGAAGCACTGATGTCAGTGTGAACTTGCTAGCAAATGCTGTAGTTGAAAGAACACAAACTTTACAGAAATTTACTCTCCTTGGAGGTTGTGGTGAATATAAACAGGAATGCTTGGGCTTGAATTGTTGTTGAACTGGGGAACCTGGGGAGGGAGGAGAAACTGCATTCACATAGGTGGAGTATATGAGTAGGACAGATTTAACCCCAAAAGATTTAACCCCTTTGTTAATTTAGCCATGTTTTTTTACCACTGCAGTCATACTGCTGGAGTACCTCTTGTCTGAAGCTGTGTGAAAAATTACTTGCTTCTAGGTTATGCCTTTTTTCATGGAATAACTCAGCTGATAATGGATCACTCCACTAATTGCAGAGAATGTCCTGTTGGGCTGCAGCTTTGGGAGATGATTATCACCAGAGAGTGGAAGCTTCTATTATTTCTCTACTTCCTTTGCCCACTCCCAGCAGTGTTCTCCAGCTCCTTGTCAACCTCCATCTAGCACCTAAGGGACCCCCACAGACAAGCAAATTTAACCTCCTGAGCTAGCAAAAAAAAAAAAAAAAAAAAAAAAAAAAAAAAACAAAGCCAGTGGAAAAACTGAGTCATATTCTACCAGAGTAAGAAAGGCTGAGTACCATATGACTGGAATGGGGATAAGAAAAGACAGGGGAGGAGGAAGCGCAAGCCTTCCCCTTTTGGCATGAGGGAGCTGTTCACATTGACAGCTGCTAGTGAAACCGCAGCCTTAGGGCGGGCTGCATAGTTATAGGATTGAGCTCTTGATCCCTGACTCAATCCCAGCGGTCCTACCAGCACGCAGGTTTTACAGCCCCCTTTGACATGCAAACACGCTTCCCACCCTGCCCTCCTTTTTATCAGACATCTCATCTGAGCAAGGAAGTGGTGACAGACAACCAAAAGGCAGGAGCTGCTTAACCTTTCACCGGTAATTAACCTTGCAAGCACCGCTGGAGCCTCAGAATGCCTCAGACAGGTGAGGTAAGGCCACACGGGAAGCTCTTTAAACCAGTGGCCCTCTAATCACTACATTTACAGAACATTTAAGGAACTGGAGGAGCAGCTGAGACAGCACAGGGTTCCGATTTTCCTCCCTTCAGCAGATTCAGAAGTCCCTCTATCCTAGGAAGAGGGGAGAAGCTGATTTTTGCATCTTCAGTAGAAGGAATGAGACAGGAAAATCGGATCCTTAAGACGAAGAGATGCTTGCCAGTGAAGAACCACTGTCTGCTTAGCAGATTTTTCCTTTTCTTCTGTTGGAATGAAAATTAAATAGTAACAACAACCCAAACCCAAAAAGTGGCTGAGATATTCCACAGCAGATTGGCTGCAGCGGAGTTACCTGGGGGACCCAGCATGTGTGCTGGAGGTCAGTAGCAAGTCCCCAGGGTGAGTCTCTCGGACTTTTTTATGCCTTCCTCATTCATTGCCTTGAGCATTCCAAGGCTCTTTTTTACAAGCTGGCATGCTGGGATGAGAACCCCAGTAAGTGACACAGGTTGGAGTGTACCCATGTGTTACAGCAACTCGATGACTCAGGGAACAAATGTTTCTTTTTCTTTCCTGGGGTGATGATGCACTGAGCTGAAGCGACCCGGGGAGAAGCAGAGTGCAGGGCTAAAAGTCTTCCTGGCAGGTGTGAGTCACTGGCAGGAGCCAGGCAGCTACAGGAGCTGTAGGTGAAAGAGGCAGTTTCCCTCTGAAATTTCTGTGTAGATGGCACCTGGGACAACAGGGATTGGAGAATGCCCTGGCTGCCTGGCTGCCTTAAAGAGCTTTACAGGGCAATTAGCTGAAAAAGTAGGGGGCCATGTTCAAAATGGGGGGAGGTAGAATTTGAATAGTTGGTTTTCTATTGGTGTTTTTCTTTTTGCAGGGAAGCAGGAAAAAAAATGGGTTGGGACTTGTCCACTTTGCTTGCGTGCCAAATGTGAGTTGGTTGGTTTTTGTTTTTTCAGGGGAAGAGGGGAGCAGGAATAAAAAGGACTGCAGATAGCTACATCTGGAGGGAAGGCTGGTATAGTTGGCTTACAGAGATTTGGGTCTGGGACAGAGAGTGGATATAGGTGCGAGCAGTACACAGGGGTCCAGACCATTCCAGAAAAAGGGGAAGAGGCTCTTACCTGGAAACATTTGGGAACTGCTGACATAAAGTAAGGTGCTCCATTCTGTTGATTTGAAGGGCTCAAACAGTTTACTATTAGATCTCAGCTGGAAATTGCAACCTGCAGCACGGAGAAGGTACGGAGAAGCTTCCTGAACCACATGTGGGGAGTAGTTCTTGCATGTGGAGCCCTTTTCCAATCTCTGTAATGGTGAGTTTAGGCCTCAGAGTGACTGCACTCTGCAACAGTCAATATGTTGGTACCCGAAGTGTGACACTCAGTGCCACATTGACAGGACCACGTTGACCTGCCTGGAGTCACTGCTGCTTTATTGGCATTTTCTTGACACCAGTTCCTGTGGAGTTGTAGACTGTCATCCACAGCCCTTTCTGCTGAGTATTTTAAATGGTCCTGTTATGTGTCTTGGTTTCTGAAAAGAGCATTAATTCTTCTGTTCAGTGTGAAATGTATACCATGGATTAGTTTCCTCTGCATTCACAGAACCATATTTACTTCTTGGAAATTTCCTGGGTTTTTAATTGGTTTTTGTTTTTGTTGTTGTTTGTTTGTTTTCCCCAGGAGTGGACGAAATAAATTACACCTTAAAGTCTTGGTCTTTATGATCTGGTGCTATGACAGCTGAGGCCACAAATGGCTCTTGGGTGACTGAAGGCCTCAAAGAGGAAAATCACTGTACTATGCATTGACTCCAAGGGAAAAATGAGAAGAGGTGGATGTTCTGGAGTGTGTATGTGATATGTCCTGTCTTAATCAGGAGGGTGGAACTAGATAATATCTAGAGGACCCCGCCAACTTCAGCTACTTTGGAGTTCTGAACTAGGAAGAAAGTTTTTTTTAAGAGGTAGGTGTCTGCAGCCCTTGTGGCTTGGAATTTAATTTTTGTTCTACTCCATCTTTTCAGTAATGAGTACATTGATAACTAACAACTTTCTCCCACCTTCAGCATTACCTATCCCTGTTGATGCCTGGATATACAGATCACATGAAAAGCCAAATAAAGACCCTGTGAATTCACACTGTTTTTTTGAATAGAGGGCACACTGCGGCTCACTTACAAAAACTGTGTGTGAGGTACAAAGTTACTACACAGCAAAAATGTTTATGGAACCTGCTCCTAGCTTATGTGTACCCTGTAAGATCTGAGGTGTCTGCATTTTTTGTTTCATTAAATCTGACTGGGACAGCTTGAAGATACCCATATTAAAATTTGATTGTTAAGACCTTGCACACCGTCCTTTTTCCCTGATGGGGCATAAGGACACTGTACATCAGGGTGGGGGGGAACAGCTTTACAAATTTTGCTTGATGTAGCTTTAAAGATAAATGTCTCATGGAGATCTGTATAGGGATCAGACCTAAATTAAGAAAGTGCAGAGAGACAGAAATTCTGGCATTAATCACAATACTTTTATTTAAACGGTAAGGTGTGATTTAATGTAAGTGGTTTTATTTTTATTAATACTTTATATTGAATTTTGAACAGTACTGTACCTAAACAATTTTACAAATATAACACTAAATACACTGCTTATTGCTCTTTTTTTTGCATTAACATAAAACCTGGAAATGAATACAAGAATAAATAAGGCACCCTACTAATATGCTATTTTTCTGTATTGTAGTAGCATGCAAAAAAATTCATTTTGCTTTTGCAAGTCACTTTCCTAATTTTTCCTATTAGAGAAAAAATAAGAGTTCATTATTTGTGCCTGTTTGAAAAGTCAAAACTTGAAAGCACTTTTTAATTTTCTTAATTCAGCCATCTACCTTACAAAACAGCTCTCGTATAGCATGTCCTAATTTCTTTTTCTAAAGACAAAAAGTATTTTTGTTCTTCCTTTGCTGTTACTAGGAAACATGCCTTGCAAGAGGAGTGTTCACGTACTGCTTGAGACAAAAGACCTGACTTGCTTTTTTTAGCTGCATTTTCTTCTTGTACTGACCCCGCTCAAAAGATAAAAATAAAAATGCAGAGGCATCTTTCCTGATTTCTTATATGTGGCTGGGTCCAAATAAGTGATCAGCAAAAGATGGGAGCTCTACAGATGCTGCTTAAGGGCCTGTTCTAAATTTCAGTATGCCCTAAATTAGGGCTTCCCAGCAGTTTCAAAATACATTCTGTCCAGCTGTCCTTTCTCCACGCTCACTGTCACTCGGTCAGGGCTCAGGAGAACAGCGATGCCTTGGCCACCCTCACGACTCGTAAGCTGCTAGGGCAGAAGTTGGTTTGCAAGTGGCTTCAGTGATTTGACAACCTACTGCCAAAATGGTGACAAATGATCAAATAAACAAACCAGAGGCACAACTCTGACCTCCATCCCAACTTTCTTTAAACAGTTTGTTCCCTTCTTTTCAGAAATGATATGAGACAAAAGGTTTGAATTTATTTTTCTTTTTTAATCTAAAGCAGATTATATAATAATTTCTTGATGCTCTAATATTTATTCTTTAAAACTGAAATGTTCTTGCAAGGTAGTTTAAACATAGCAGGTTCAATCACCGAGTTTACCAGTTATATGAAGTATATGTTACTTACTTATGTGACAACACCCACCTTTACTTAAACTCTGAAATGCAAAATGTCTTTTAATTACATAAGTAATTACAGTACTGTTTTAAAGGAATCTTTTGGTTATATGTAAACACTATAAATTAGCTCTTTAAAAATAACCATGTAAGACAAGTATGGCATTGACACAGTTTAAAAAACAATAAACAGCCCTAAATCTGAATACTCCCAGGGCAGAACAGCACAAGCAGGTATCAATCTAATGCTGTGGAATAACATGCTGGAATTTTGACTTATTTGAAGAATTAGTACTTTTATTTGATCCCTCCCTTTGTTTTCATATTTTAAGATTTTCACTGTTAGTTCTCTAAGGAATGGGCCAACTGGTACTATATGTGACAGGATAATATAAGCTATTTTGAGTGTTGCCATTCTAATAGTAAAAGCCACCTAAATAAAGTCTCCTAAATACATACTGGTTTAAATTAAAATCCTGAGGAATTATAATCTCTCTACTTGATAGTTTTGATTAAGTGCAATTTGATATATGCAGAACACTGTTTCATTTAAGGTCATTCTTAGTAAGGCATATTAAAAATAAATATAAAAGTGACAACATAATATTTAGTTTCTTGCTACAAAATCTTAGGCAAAAATATTTTTGCATGTAGTAATAGACTTTATCCATTTGCTGGCTTACAGGAGTTAAAATTTGTGCACTAAGCTTAACTGCCCTTGTCAGAATGTGCCACTGTGCTGTAATAGTGGTCCAAAGCTACATGCTGAAGATTTTATTTCCATGCTCAAACACAGCTTGCACGAACTGCTTGAAGACTCTGTCCATGTAAGTGCACTTCCTGGGCCATATTCCTTCCAGAAAACCGATATGGCCTCCGCACGAAGTCAGAACCAAAGCAACATTTGCATTTTGTTTGGCTGTTTCTACTGGTATAGCTAAAAGGGGAGGGAAAAACAGTTTAAGTCCTTAACCTTCTATGAAATGCCAGCCATTGAAAAATTTCTCTTAAACATTTCTCATATTATGTACAAATAAACAGGCACAACATTAATATACACTTAAATGTCTTACAGGGTTTAGAACCACACCTGTATTAAAAGCCAGTTTTCTCTTCATCATAAACTCACCTTACCTGTGTGATTTTCTTTTCCCTGGCTGATTTAAAAATTCCAGCTTCATCTGTCTTTCACTCACACTGATGGAACAGCACCCATGTTAATGCATACTTAGGATTTGCTATAAATAGTGTAAGTAAAAGGACAATCAGCCCTCTAATTTTTAACTGTTATTGCTATATTCAACTTTAGAAAAGCTGAGGAACTGGGACTCAATTGCAATTGTATGAGACTCCAAGCACAGAACCTTTAATGATAGGGTAAGATTTAGTCTGTAAGATACTCTATCAGCTAATATAAAAGATTACCATTCTATCTGATCTGCCATATGTTTACACCTACATGTTTAAAGCACACCATGCAAACACACTGGGGGATGGTTCTTGCCCTGAGGAGCCCATAATCTAAAAGACAATCTAAACAGAGAAAGAGGAAGGGGCAAACAACTGTACAAGGACACAGAAAGCTGCTCCATGCCACCCAGGAGATTATTGGTTCTCTACTGAACACTGACTGCTAGAAATTATTTTAGAATGTAGATTATTAGACTGGATAGTACAAGGATTTTTCTTTTGCTGGGTTAGTTTTCCTAATCTGATTAGCACCCTAATCCAGTTCCCCATATTAATGCCAACATCTGAATAGTGGCAGCCACAGTGAGATGGAGCCTTCAATGAGGTGGCCATTTCAGCAGTGGTCTACAATTAACCTAAAGTCATCAGTGAATGACACCTGAGATATGCACTGATGTGAAAATGTGTAGGAGGGAGGCTTCAGTGCCTCCTATTTTGACTCTGCATAGATGTGTGGTTTAATCAATTTCACCACCTGGGCAGATCCCTTTCTGAAGGAAAATAGAGGTCACTTAGCACAGACTGACACCAGAGGAAGCATATGACTTTACAAAGGGTACTTGTGTGGATGGATGACCCTGGTATCATTTGAACTGGTTGACACAGCAGTGGAGCTTTATATCAAGACTGCAAATGCCATAGATCTATAAAAATTAAGTTATTTAAGCAAATTACTCTGGAGTTTTAGGTATGCTACGTAGACATCTGAATGAGCAGAAATCTCAGTACATTTCAGTACAGAATGCATTTCGAATTTCCAGTTTTCAAGTAAGAAACTTTATGAAACAGAAAAAAATTAAAATCATACGGATTTTTGATTATTCAGGATTTTGATTATTCAGAAAAAACAACAGCAAAACAAAAATGCTTTGTCCAAAGAAAGGAGTAGTAGCAGTTTCACTGTGTTGTCTAAAAAAGGTTATGACAAGAAAATAAAGCTGATTTTAAGTCCTATACTGCTCAACTAAAAATGCCTTGTCACTACAACACTAAGCAGCAAGTCGTTCACAAGATTTTTATTACTTCTTCATTTACTTTAAAGTATTTTTTAATCAGATTCAATTTTGGATGTGTTCAGTTGTTCACATCCCTTTCTGACTGCACTTCCTTCAGGGGCACCTTCCACTCATTCCTATTTCTAGGAGTCTGTTCCTTTACCCCTTTATACATTTACTGTCTCAAAGTTCATTATCCTTGAACAGTCCCTATCTCTGCATATTACTGCCTTCTTCATAAATGTGCTCCTTACTTTCATTTGGATGCTGGCAAACTCATAGCTGTGTGCTTGAGATGTCAGTTTGCCTTCATTTTCAGCAACTGGAGTAAGAGCACAGAGTAGCCTTTTGCTCAGCCAAAAAAGGACCCCCAGCCAGAGTAAGTCATGGGAGAACTTGAGTGCAACGACTGTGGCGAACAGCTGTGCAACTTAAAATAGACCAGGGCAGAAGCAGTGGACCTGCGGAGCCAGGGGAGCAGTCTGTGCCTCAGAGGTCCCTACCAGCAGTGCCTGGAACGACACGCTCTGTTCCACTCCAGGGCCTCAGCACGGATGCAGAACTAACTGCCTGCAGAGCTGGGTTAGTGTCTGTCGTGAAGGTGTGTTACAAACTCCCTGCCCATAACATAAGGTACCTGACCATGCCCTGGGGGAGCACGGACTGACCTCCAGAGACCACTGGGGGCTCTCTTACCAAATATGTGAGGTTCTTTGCTACTCAGTGCTATCCATTTCTTCCACTCTTTCCCTCCTTTCAAAATTGTAGGCATCTAGTTTGAAGATTCCAGCATTTACTAAGTGATTTGGATTCTTTACTAGGAGGAAGAAACTGCGCTTCTTACTGTTTCTACAAGAAGTCCTTGGCTTTTCCTTTGTTCAGTTGGAAAACTGAAAATACTGTATGCAGGATCTGGCCCTTTTAAAGCAGTACTGAGGCCAGACTAAAAAGTCAATGATGTAAAAGCCTAGACTGGGGAATAGCACATGCTGAGAACATGAGATGCAGAAAACAATGTGTTATTTCTTGCAATCCAACACATGCATCATTTTCAGACTCAGCACGTGCTTGTCTGGACTTTTGCCTGAGTTAATCTGCTCAGCAATCTCTGATCTGCCTCTCTTGGATTCTGTGGAGGAACACATTGCCATGTACAAAGAGAGTGGCTGCAATTCATGCCACCTTCTGCTGACTGCATAGGAATTTGCCCACTTATCTGTACCAAGCCATCTGCTCTTCTTCACTCCAGTAGCCTGTGGTCCATGTTAAACAGAATCCCAAGAGAGAATTGGGGATCAGACACAAACCCCATGCCTGCTTCAGGCAATGAATCACACTTCCCAAACCCGTTCTGCAGCTGTCTGCCTGGTCACTGGGGGGACTAATAAAAAGGCTTCTGTGCAATGGTATGGGAAGGAATATGTGAGGAGAGACAGATTTGACTTCCAAGTATCAGAGATAGGCATGAGAACCCCATCAGTCCTAATGGATTCAGGATCAGCTACTAACTGGCCTGAACATACCTCTTCACTGGCTAAAACATGCAAAAACATGACAGTCATTCAGTTTGGCAGACTAGTGTCAGCGTATAGGGAGAATGTCCCTTCCTGATAAGAAACTGCTTTGCTGGGGGATTAAAAGGGAGATCATAATAAATGTCTCCTCTACTGTGCCAACCCAGCTGGAGAAGCCCTTACAGGCCACCAATCTCACCATGACTTCTGCATGCCTGTCATTCAGAGGCTGCCAGTGTAATCATAGCTCCCAAATCAGTTTGCTGGTGGTCATTCATTCCCAAACTGGTTGGCAATACTGTAGTGTTGCCATGTGCTGCCTGCCTCCACACAGCTACAGTGGCTCTTTCCTAGAAGCTTACCAGTCCTGCACTAGAATGCTGATTATTTTCCATGCCTGGTAAGGTGCAAGCCTCATGCAGGTCTTTACAAATGTCGTCTTCCCCATCCTGAAATTCCCTCTATTTGTCCATGTAACTCCTCCCCAGCAGAGTTTCTTGCTCTGGAGGTTCTCAGAGAATTGAGTATATTGTCTAGCTCTTCAGTGCCAAAATGCAAATGATGCTTGGCAGTGGTGTGGTACTTTTCTCAAGGCTGTTCCTAGGGACTGTTAGCCATCCAATAAATAAAACCACAATGCAACAGAGTAAATTTTGCAATGTAAAAGGCAGATGAATGGAGCACTGGATGTGTGCATTCTAGGAGACAGGATTGCATGCCAAAAGATACCACTGTTCATTTTTGTCCACACGTAACCTTGTACTTAAGTTTCCTTTGGCCAACATCTGCTGTTTGATTCAGCAAGCACAGACCTCATTTGTCATCACAGAACCACAATGTGGATACTTACATGCAGAATTGCTTCACTAAAAACCAATTTGTTGTACATTCTTTGCCAAAAAGAAGTTACTATTTTCTTAAAAAATAAAAGAAAAAACATAAAAGTCACTGCTGTCAGACATTCCATTTTTTGCTTCATTTCTCTCTGTTCCTTAAACTTTTAACCTAATTATTATCTGTCTGGCCATTTCTTGGCCATTTGGGCTCTTCTGACAACTTCATTTAACTGTGCTCCTTTACATAACAGGATGTAAAGTAACACCTAAGAGCAATTCAAGTTTGGATTAAGAGGGACACAAAAAGCTTCAGAGAGTTCAATAAAATATATATAACTGAGCTTCAGACATGCACTTTTCACTTATTTGTCACAGTGGATCAGGAGGGAGCTGGCATGGTACCTAGCTCCAAGGGCAGGCTTCCAGCTCGGGCACAATGCTCATCAGCAGCAATTAGCTAAGCATTAGTATAGTGAAAATCAAGTCAGATGCCTAATACACTGCTTAAAGTCTCTTCAGAGAAAAATGTCACTTCAGATGAAAAGTTAAATGTGACAGTGATAATGAATGCTATCATTCTATCTTCCTGATTTATTTTTCACATTTACAAAATACAAGGGCTTGACTTGGCTTTATTACATATTTCCTGAAGCAGTAGTTTGTTTAAATTAGTTATAGTGGGAGAAGCGTCGTGCAATGAAGAAAGCATTTGTTTTCATTTGTCAGTATTATGCAATATGAGATTTGCATTCCAGAATTAAACTACAGATACATCAGCTGCCAAGCTCTGTGAACTTTAAACAGCAACATTAAGGAAGGACTGCAAATTGATTGCTTTTTCATAATACTGGATTGAGATCAAATGGGACATTTTCACAATATATTTAAAAATAACTGTTGGGAAGTACAAAGTGTACCAAAAAGCACATGAGAAGAAATGATCAGGTAGTAACAAGCAACTGAGGCAGCATCTGCACTTTTTAAGGGAAGTATCTCTTTAGGTCCATATTATGTAGTGACAAAGCAGACTTGGTTTTGTATGGAAACTATTTAAACACAAAGGAATTCTGGCACAGCTTTCTCCCCAATGAGTCTTCTAGGCTGGTTTCCCAGCTCTTGGAAACTACAGCTATCTACAACAGAACTGGAAGGTAGCTTAAAAGCTGTAGGTATTACTGGGAGAAATGAGACATGAAACAACCAATCCCCAAAGTCAACAAAAGGCTGAAGTTTGGATGAGTATGAATTTTGTGGCTTTGAATCTATGATACAGTTGTGAGTGGAAACTGCCTTTGGTTGCCACAGGCTTCTGTGTGTCTACACATACAAGTTTTTAAGTCAGAAAAAAAAAAGGCAGTTGCCAGAATAAAGTCACCTCCAAGAGTAACACCAACCCTTTATGTTTGCTAACATAAAACAGCTCACAGAAGATGTCAAGATGAACGAACTCCAGTAACTAATGGCAGCAGACATAAATCCCAGGCTGCTAATCGGGGTGCTCTGTGTCTCCTGCCAGCACAACGATTCCCACTGAGGGTACACAGCACAAATGAAAAAGGAGCCAAGGATAGACACATATAACAGAGTTCTGCTATTAACAGGAAATCAGCATTGCCCTGGATGCCCTTTCTGAGGTAAACTTGTCTCCATAAGTACAAGGGTTTACAGCATTAACTCTGTAAACAAAGAATAAACAAATGCCTAATCACCCAAATATCTTCCTGGAGAAAGACTGGTTACTGTCAGAGTTTTAAGAGAAGATGGACAGTCATTACAATAGACTCTTAGCACTTCTTGTTTCAGAAGTACTGGTATTCTACCTCGCTCCCCTCTACACTTCAAGACTTCTAAGGCATCCTCACAATAGTTTAGATATCTAATTTTACACAAACAACCATCCCACTGTTCACCAAGACTTGTGTTACTTTTACAAAAGAGATTCAAGGATTGAGCGATCTATTACAGCCGTAGTCTAAGGGGACTCAATCTTTGAGTACTCTAACTATGCATCACAGAACTGCTGAGGCTATAAGAGACATCTTGAGATCATCTAGACAAACCCCTTGCTCAACCAGGGTTACAAACAGCAACTTCCAGGTCCAGTAAGGTTGTGAGTATCTCAGTAGATGGAGACCACACAAACTATGCCAGCATTTGACCACTCTCACAGTAAAAAAAAAAAAAAGTGTTTTCTGGTGTTCAGATTGAATGTTATAGGGTCAGATCAATAGCTGGCTCTTGAGAGCTGGAGATAAAAAGGGAATGGAGTATCTGCACTAATTTTCATCTAGGTAACAAATGTCCCAGTCCCAGTCATAACAGGCTGGGAAAGGTTAACAGATCTTTCAGGGACTGAGGCACACTGACTGGTTTACTGCTGTTGTCACTATTCTAACTAGGTAGACCCTGCCATAGTTATTACTTCAGACAGAAACCACAAACTAAGCTAGTTCTAAACAAAGAGGTGAAGCCATTGTTCCCTTTCTTAGATACTCTGTGAAAGAAACAAGGCACAGCAAATGAACTCCCTGCAGTACTATGGGAAAAGTCATCTCTAGGGTCCTAAGACCTATAAAAATTATCTTCAGAATCACTAGCCAGATTTTATATTTGGACATAGATTTTAGGGTCACAGCCCATTAATTCTCATTTTCAGGCCATTATAAGCTTATAAGAGAATAAGCAACTGTCTGATTTCAAGGAAAAAAAAATCCCACAGAGAAAATAAATACAAAGGGACTAACTCTGTTTCATAAAGCCTTTGAACTGCAAATTTTTAAAGGTGCATACAGTATTCTACTATAATATTGCTATGTTTACCCAGACCTTGTTTTTTTTTAAGCCTCTGTTTTGGCCAATGTAAGGGATAGGTAGTTTGGCTAATCTAGAGTCACCATTTTTTCCCCTCATACTAGGTATCTCTCACCTCCTTACATCATTCATGCAAAGCATGGATGCTTTTTGTTCTAGAGAAGAAGAAATCAGACTTTTTCTAGTGCAATCTACTGCAGTAGCCCTTTTCATGTCTCTTAACATTTGTCTCTAACTGGTCTTCAAACTATAAAAAATAACGTGTGTGCATGTTTCTGCATGTGTTGTACATCTGCACACAGATAAACAGTACGCACAAAGAGTCTCTTCCAATTCTTTAATTTCTGCTTGTTGTTCTGATCTGTTTGCCCGCTCACTTTGGTTTCATGACTCATTCTGCAACAATCTCACTTCACTTGTTGTGGCAGAAGAAAATTTCCCTGAAATAAATCAGCTGCATAAACTACAATTTTAAAGGTGTCTTTTAAAGGTGTCTTCAGCTCCTTGCTGAAGACTGTTGCCTCAACCAGCTGTTCATTTTAGTGGTTTTCTTCTACATTAGCTTTTGTTCTCCTTCTCTTCTCAGAAGCTATAACCAATACATGGACCACAGGAACAAGCATATATTTTCAGAATAGTTAGCAACAGGGATTTGATCTTCAGAGGAAAAGCAAAATGTTCATAATGATCACACATTTGGCATGAAACAGAAAGAAAATGGACAACTGAGTTTTCAGCCTGTTACTTAGCTGATATTCATTTCAATATTTCTTATTCATATGAATAAGAATATGGTTCTTATTCATTTCAACATGCCTCCTTCTAGGAGCTCACATTGTGTGTATCTTTTCCCTTACCCTAGATTTTGCCCTACATGATTAGATGTAACTAATCTAACTTAGTTGGGTTTTTTTACTTTTAATTTACAGGCACAGGAGGTGACACTGAGATCAGCAGATGAAGATTTCATGTCATCTCAAACATAAGCAAATCCCACACATTCTTTGTAGGGACTCAAAGAATGGCAATAAAAAAACCCCACTTGTTTAGAGTTTGAATTCTGAATGTCTACATCCAGACATCAGAATCCAAGTTCCTTTTTTATGGGTTCTCTTCATACTTGGTGAACAGAAACAGGTGCTTCTGAGAGGGCGCTTCATCTGGTATCTTCCTTACAGTGAGATAACACACACCCTAAATGTGCCTGTGTCTTTCTTTTGACTGTAAAAACTCCACTAATGCCTAATGAGGCCACCGCATATATTTCTATATTCTGTACAAATCAAGTCTCTCCATCATCTATTTTATATGTGTCTTAAACTTAACTGCAAGACTGAGCCCTCTAGGGAGGTTTTGATCTTACGTGCGAGTAACATTTAAATACACTTCTACACATAGGTCTGAGTTTATTCTCAAACCTATGTAGTTTAATGACTGCATATACAGATAAATATATTTTAAAAAGCCTAAACTTACCATGACCTGGTGAGAAAACATCATCCACAGAGTTTAGACATAACACTGGAATTCCTACTGACTTCAGCTTGCGACATGGGCTAGCATCTTCATAGTAATCATCAATTGAACGGTAGCCAAACATGACTGAAGTGAACTGCTTATCAAATTCTCTAATAGTTCTAGCCTGAAGTACAGAAGTCAAATAGGGAACTATGTCAGCATTTGGAAAACAGCATCCAACTGAAGCAGAAGTAACATTTTCACATACCTTCATCACAAGATCCATATCAAATAATTTCTCCAACATTTGTCGATGCCTAAAAAGAAGGATAGAAAAATTTGAAAGCTTGTATTTTTGTTATATAAACAAACATAGAAGTTCTCTGCTTTACAGATACATTTATAGAAGAAACTGTCTAACATGTTTGTTTTCAATTTTCTCTCTGTTGGGGGTTGGATCTGTTTCNATCCAAGAGCAGAATAATTGTTCATCCATATGTAGACACATCCAGCAACATGGTAAAAAATCTGCATAAGCCATGAGAAAGATAAGAGAACTTAATATTTGGGAATACAAAATACACCCTGGTTTTATAAAGCCAATGATGAACTAGGCCTTTCTGTGCTTTTGCAACCAACACCAACTTAGAAATTACTATATACGCAAATCTACTCAAATTCAATATGTGCAAGTCCAAAAATTTTAAAAATCCATTTACTTCATCTATAGATACAGAAGTAAATTGGGCTTGTTGTGAGTCCCTTGAGCAGCATATAAATTTAGTCACATTGATGACAAGCTTTCTTGGAAAGATCCTTTTGATTTCAAAACTTACCAAATAATGCACAAAAAACAACTACAGTTGTTACAGCATTAATTTTGCCAATATTTTTATACCTGCTGTCAATCTCATGTGAAAATCCTTCTGCCTTGGTAGATAGTTCAGAAGGCAACTCACCTGCTGATAGAGGATTGTAGACAAGTGGTCAAGTAATAGTTGAAAAGAAGCCAGTTTAGTGGCTTCTCCAGAGATTCTATAGATTCAAAAACATTCCAACCCGCAGAGAAAATTGCAGCTGCCATTAAAGGAGTGTCTCTGCCAGTTTTTCCCAGGTAATTTAAAAGAAGCATGCTACAAATGAAAAACAGAAACATACATTCTATCAAACTGTTTGCTTCAGTTTAGAGTAACTGTAACAGTCAGCCATGGTTTTGTCTGTTTTTCAATAGTTTCTCGTATGAGACCTACAATTGTGCCTAGTACACCTAGTAGGTAGTCACATAATCAACATATGACTCATGAAGTTTACTTTCTCTACTATCAGAGAGGAACAGCGTGCACTGTGTAGGGTGTGAGTAGGAGTGCATTTAGAAATAGATATACTAGTCTTACTTAAATCACTAAAGGGAGGGAAAAGTCAAATGATTCTTACTCATGGAACAAGTATTCCCAAGTGTTAGTAACTTTTACCATCTTGGAAACTCTTGGTCTTCCTGATGTGATGAATCTGATCAGCATGCCTGACAAACACAATCTGCCCCTGGCACACCTGCCTCACTATGAAGAAGTCTTTTGAGATTAAGGTAGTGCCATTACCTCACCTCATACATATGAAAGAACATAGTTCTTCTGTAACACAAAGTATGTGAAGTCTTGGATAATGAAAAAAAAAAAAACCAGAGAAACAAAATTATAACCCAAATAAATGGCTCAGATCTTGTCTTTCTGACCAATTGCAACTTACAGTCTCTACTGCTAATGTATACTTGAGTTGAAAATGGGGGGAATTCATAAGTATCTACTCTTCAAATGTAGAAAAAAATAAAACAGCAGGAAGACAGTAAAATAAAAATACTGTCGGAAAAGCTCTAAGTCTTATTTTACTGCCTGAGACCATAAAGTTTACAACAAGCATTTTAATACCAAGTCTTCAACACAAACCACTACAGTTGATTAGGAACATTAAGATAGCTCCCTGGATTGCCACACTCTGTACCTTGGCTCATCTACTGTACTTCAGGAGACAGCAACCTTTAGCAAAGACATTATGAACCAGCTTTCCATCACAGAGACTTTATCCCCCAGCACTACCTACCACATCATAGGATGGCAGTCCAATAAACCAACCAAAAAAAAGTTACAGTAGCAGAAGAAGCACTTCTCTAACAGAATTCACAGAGTATATGTGGTAGAGAGAAGGCTTAGGAATCTTTATGTTACAAAATGAAGTCCCTTTCCACAATAATACCTACAGAAAATAGTAGAACAGGTGGTCTTTCATTTACATTTATGTATGTCTTTGAAGTGAGTATCTATTTTAGTTCTTAACTGGGGCACATCTGTCTTATATAGATTACCTGACTATTGAGAAAATTCTGAAAAGCAATAGATGATAAAAAATTCCTGTAAGCTTAAGACAAGGGGATGATCTTTTGCAGTATGTCCCTGATGAGATCTTTGCTCCTGCTTAATTTTAAACATGCAATGCTCCAATTAATTTTGAAGCAAGGAAACAGTTCTCATGTAGACAATTAGAGACTATTCCAGTGTTCTGTACAATTAAGCATATGCTTTCTGGTTTTGCTTCAGGATTTTAAAGGCATATTGGAGGGGGAAGGTGGAACACCTTGCCTAAAATTGCCCAGTGGTGCTGGTTACATATAAGCCAGGTACACAACAGAGATTCCCTGTACCATTGTAACAGACTTTGCCAGTATTTTGGAAAAGCCAAGGACAGAAATGACACTAAGGACTGATATGGCCTTTTGTACCAGTCACAGAACTGCCAGCTTCTACCCCACCTTCAGCCCTTCATAATTGCCAGGCACAGGGAATTGTAGCCATCCCAGCATCAACTGCCACAGCAAGGCACAAACAGATCAGATTTCTGGAGAATGTTGAGGACAATATTTTGATATACAATCAAGGATCTAAATCTAAATTTCAAGGGAAAAATATTCTATGGATCAGCAATTCGTACGTAAGGAAGAACTGGTCAGGTAGAGAAGATGCAGAACAGTCTTGGCCACTGAGATTATTTGATGGTGGATTTTTAAGATGAAAAGTAAGTGGGTAAGGTAAGCAGCAGAATTATAATACTGGAGGGAGTTGGCTTTCATTTGCTGAGGGATCTGGTTGGCAAGATGTCACATCAGATGGCCCTGATGAGCAAAGGGGACTTTAAGAATTACCAAACATGAAGAAAAAGTGTGATACATTCTGATATGCAGGAAGCTGAGCAAGAGTGGAAGAAGATCACATGGAGGAAAAAACCCTTCCAACCAATTTCAAGGAGGAAGTATCCCTTAGGTAGAAGATGGGTGGTCTACCTGGGAGAAACAGTCATTGCCCAAGCATGCAGGGATGCAGCTGGAGCTGGAACATGCAAGACATGTGGAAGACAACAAGGGAAAGGTTTCTGCAGCAAGAACAGTTTCTGTAAGTTTTTTGGTACAAAAGAAGATTCAGAACAAACAACATCCTCAGAACAAACAACATTATCTTCTTTCCCCTCATCAGTGAAGCCAGTCATCTCTTCATAGAATGCAATCAGATCACCTGGGCATGTTTTGTCCTTGATGAAAACAGTCACCATTATTCCCCGTATGCCTGGAAATGGCTCCCAGAGGATCTTCCCAAAGAACTGAAGTTAGGCTGAATAGCCTTTTTCCCTCCTGGGACCACTATTCAACAGAACAGGGAACCTAGTGACTAAAGATTTGCAAAAAAGCAAAAAATACCAGTCTTGAACAAATATGTATTTATCTCAAAGCTCCTACATGTCATTGATAGATTTATGTCAATATATAGTAATATATATCAATATATATGGGCTGTATCTGCCCATCCCTCACAAAATTTATCACAGAAAAGGGAAGTCTCAGGAAGTTACCACTGTGTCTGCAGTATTCCTAAGGAAAATTCTCCTCTGTTACAATTTTTGTTAAAGAGGCTGCTGGAATATTTCTGCTAGCTTCTAGCACTGATTTTTCTTTCCTAAGAAACTGTGCTATCATTCTCTGTTCTCACTGTGCTTTCTGGAGAGAAGCCAGGACACAGCAAGTCTTAATACCACACACTCTACCAATCCATATCAGTTTGAACAATACTACTTCTTGCTTCTGAGCCAGACAGAGCAGATATCCACACCTCTTCCAGCCTAACCTACCCACACACTGGTCAGCACAGAGCGAAGACAAATCTTATTGCCAGAGGTTGCTATGAAAGATGGTGTATTAGCTCAAGATCCTATTTTATATCCCTCTGTTCAGAAGAGAGCCTCCATAGTTTCTGAAGACTGTATTGCCTACCTGTTTGGCTGTCAATCTGCCTGTCACTGTTTCCTGTCTTTCCACCCCCCTCCCCCAATTTTTAAATGTTAGCCAATTTCAACCTTCCCTGACACAGAGGTAAAAGCCTCAAAGATACAAAGTTTCTAAAAGTCTTCTGCATATTAACTGTTGGAGAGAAACCCAAGGTGCTTGGAGGTCAGTAAGTAATGCAAGTATTCCAGAGTAATAATTTACAATCAGGCTACACCAGTCTTATGATCACAGTTAAGCTGAGACTTGTGTTACACAACCTTACCCTCCCATAGAAACACCTGCTGCCATGAATGGAGCTGAGGGGTGCAAGCTGTGCACATGATGAATAACAGTCTCTAAATCCTCTGTGTTAGCTGCACAGTAAGTCCTTGGTGTCTGCAAGGAGTCAAGAGGGAAAAAAATGCCATCATAAGCTTTTGTATTATCCTTTAAGGACAAAGCAAACTGAACAGTGGATCATTATATAAGATAAATTTAGCATTTATTGTGAAGCTTCACTAAATGGCAAATATAAATCCAGAACGTTTCACAAGGAGGTGAAGGAAGGAGTCATACTTGTTATCATTACAAAATAAAAATGGTGACAGGTATCTTCAGTACTGCAACCTCCAGGTCATTAGACAAAATCTGAACAGAGAACAATGTGCTCAACTAGACAGAACTAGATCAGAACTAGATAGACACTGATATTTTTAAAATACCCCAAGGAAATGGAAACATTATAAAGGCTGTAGTTTACAGAAAAGGAAGTTATAACAACAATTTTACTATATTCACCCACATTCAAATGCAAAAGAAAGCATTAGATTTCAAGTTCTGTCAGCCAGCATTTAGAATATTTAAATATTATTTAGAATATTTAGATTCTACATACAACACAACCAAATAAACAGATAAATTCCCCAGTGTGGTTTACCTAATTAAGTAAATTCTATTAATTAAAGCAATGAAACATATATTTTCCGTTCTTTATCCATCATTAGTGTCTCTTTAAATCCTGAATTGAGACTTGGAATGACTTCTGCTGGCATCAGATCGGGTAACCCCTTGGGTAAGATTTGGTTAACCACTTCCCTGCTACTGAAGGATAAGCACAGCTTTTGAGCCTCCCCTGCACAGACACCTAGAACAGTCCCTCCTGAGGGACTATCTGGAGCAGTATGAGGGAAACAAGTCCATTTAGGCACCGTAAGAATCACAGTGATGTAAGTTTTTTTCTAATGGTGTTGTCCAGATCTCATCTACAGAGAAATAAAGTTTTTAACTTTAGAGCTGCTACAAACATGTTAGTGACCTGGACTTAACAATAGGTACTGACTGAACTGCCAAAATTCAGTGACAGATTAAAACAAAATATAAAAATATATAACTAAGAGTTAATGGAACTTTTCTGTTGGCTGAAGTAATGATGGATTTCAAGGGTGTTTTTTTAAATTACTTTCGGTTAAACTGCCTGGCTATTTGTGGGTGATTTTAACAACATTAAACTAATTACTTAGAACACATTTAACAAGAATATTGAAATGTTGACGTCAAAGATGAGGAAATGGAAAGAAAAGCTAAATCTAGATAATTAAAACTGAAGACATTTTTAATTTTCATTTATGTTGCATTTCCATTTCTCATTCACATTAATCACTCTTCACTGTTTTACATCCTATTAATTATAAACAGTGTGAATGTGTTTTATTTTAATTAAATTGTCAACCTTACAAGGAAAAATAAATTATTTTTGGTAACGAGGATGTAATGCATTCTAAGTGAAAGTGTTTTCGATAGAAGTTTATAAAACTAAAGATATATCATCCATTTTAAATTCAGTTAATTCCAGACAGTTTAATGTTTAGTGTAGTGTTTATCTACACTTTGTATGAAGATATTTTAAAACACCATCTTCACTCACAGTGACTGTGGTCAATATAATATTTGATTATTCTAGAGCAATAATTCACAATAGCTTTCAATAATCAATGAATACAGTATTCTTTAAGTAACTATTATTTGTTGTAAATTTGAATCTATCTTTAAAGTGACTAGAAAAATAACTGCTTACATAACTAATTTCTACTGTGGTGCTTAACTATGCTTCAGACTCATTAAGTAGGGATTTTATACTAAAATGTTGAAACCTCTTTGCAGAAAATGTGATAATTTTAGCTGGTTTGCTGCACTGAAAGAACTTATAAAGCTTAAAGATGTAAATCCGATTACAGTAAAATACACACAATGTATCCAAACAAGGGATCTTTTCTCTAAATGATTCAGAAATTCATCAATAAGGACTTTGTGTGTCACAAAACTGCTTTGTAGATCCATCTCCAAAAGTATGCAGAAAACTACTCTTAACATGGCAATATTTGCATTGAAATGCTTTATCTGATTATGGGAAAACATTCTGAGCTTTTTAAAGTTTGAAACCAGGGGATTAAAAAAATGCTAAACAATACCGAGTATTATGCACATTCATTCCAGCTGCAGAATTGTCAACAGAACGCATATGAAAAAACAAAGCTTATTCAGCAATATTTCATCATGCTTTGTCCCTAGCTGCAGAAAACATTTAGCTTCAAGATTTTTTCATCTGAGGAATGGCCAGTTATTTCTAAGCAAACATGATATGTCTGTCCCAAAACAATGTCCTCTGTAGCTGAGTTTGTGTCATGACTGCTGAGAAAAATACGAGAACGCATTAAACTTTCAGGATACAGATATCCATGTAAAGCTGGTTCATTAATTCACTAACATGTAGTATGGATCAATTTTAATGGTACACCTTTTTAACCATATCAAAAAATATTTTAAACTGGGAGACAAATTATGGTGGATTATATCTGGATATGTATGTTAAATCAATGGGAGAAAACTGCAATGATTGAGCAGATATGTGCACATTTTAGATACTGCAGTATTTTTGGAAAGAAAATGTAACAATTGTTTATTTTAGTGTTACAGATATTATTAATTGAATAATTTCCTAAAATGAAGTGTTCAGAAAAAATTGTGTGCTGACCAGTTGACCCTCTAAGGTTTCAAAATAAAAAATTAATATTGACACAATTGATTTACCAGACAGCTGAATTCTCTTCTCTGCATATTCAACCCATGCTCTGAGTTTCTCTCATTTAAATCCAACTGTACAAATAGGCACAAATGATTTCATAATTACCACTTATGAGTGAGAGATGTTTATCTTAGAAGTCATCCTTACCAAAAGCTCCTCGCCAGCAATTCCCCGATTGTTAAAAACCACGCATCTAAAAATTAAGACAGTAAATTCAATTGTGCACATTGTTCATTTCACCAAAAGAGGTAACTTAAGCACACAAAAAAATGAAAATGCGTAAAGAAAAATGAGCCACTTCTATGAATAAGTTCAGCACATAAATATTTACAGACCTGCAGATCCTAGAGGCTGACCTGTGTGGAACAAGCTTTATACCAAAATGGAGTTTGCTGAGGTCAGTGGGACTATGAGAGCTCTGTGATTTGTCGAGGTCGGATTGCAGGGTGAGAACCCCAAGGTTCAGCTGAAGGTGGTACAGACATGTCCTGCCTGCACTCTGCAATGAGCTCTGACAGTGCAGGGCCCAGCCTAAAGCTGTGCTCTGAAAAAAAAAGTCAGAGACCCGTGTGTAGACATCCCCCAAAGCTAAATAATTCTATTAAATTGGAAGAAATGAGGCAAGTCAAAATGATAATGACAGCTGGATCTAAGTTGCAGATTCTTGGGAATGTTTTGGGTTTTTTTCATATGGTACAGCAGAAGTTTCTGGTTTCTCTCTGTTGGTGGGAGTCTCTAAATCTTCTAGCAGTATTACCATGATTTAAGAATCCATACTTTCTCAATAAATATTAGTTTTCTATTGCTCTTCTACCACCTCACTGAAATAATTTTATTAAATAATATACATAGTTAGATGGGTTAAAGGCATGAAAGAATATTTATTTTGGTATTTTTCTCAAATTTTGTTATTTAAAAACAAAATTATAGCATTCTCTTGAAATCTGACCTAAAGCTCCACTTTCTAATGTTCTACCTTCTTCCCTTAGGGGATGAAATGCAGATATAACTTCCAGTTTAAAAATTAATAGTAACTAGTTGTTGATTTCATGGTTTTTCTCTGATATTTTTTACTGCTAAGTTTTAAGATGATTTAAAAAGTACTTTGAACAATTAAAGTGCTGCTTTACTTTCATTATTTAGTAAAGTAGTTATCCAAATAGAGAAGAGATAGCCAAACATGTAGATAAAAGCTAATACATACATATTCGAAGAACTTACTGGAGTCAGCACCAGTAGCCAATCTGCAAAGACAAAATCTAATATTCCAAATACAGGTCCTGGAACAATGACAACTTATTTTAATGCGCAGCAGCAGCAATATGGTTACATAAAGGAGTCTACTCATCGACTAATCCACTTATGTTACCCAAATCTGACCAGAAGCCTTAAGAATTAAACTAAATTACACAGTGACAATGAAGGGGTGACAGACCCCCTCAAATGCCATCAGTAACAGTAGGCTAGCTCTCCTTTCTGCATCCAGATTTGATTTGGAGGCTGCTGAATCAAGCAATTTTGGCATTCAGAAGCTGATCTCCTCCAAGGTCTACTGCCAGCAACCCATCCACAAAAGTCTACTTGGAGCTGCATACAAACCCTTTCTCTAGAAAGTGTAAAGGTTAACACCTAATATAATACAATAACTTAAGAAGCAGCAGCAAAGCCCTATGCAGACTTAGCTGGTGTTCACTGCAATCTCTGGAGCACATCTGTAGATATTAAAACAGCCCTTCCAAATGTACTGCCTGTTACATAATTCCACTTTGATTATTATAATAACACTAATAACACTTTCTTACATAAACTACTGTATTCAGATCTCATTTGCCTTAGGAAAGCATCTGATACATATACATACTGATATTGGATCCTACCAGAAGCAGCAAAATGAATAGCAGTGAAAAACAACAGTACCTATATCCCAGTGTTTCACTTTGATGGATCATATGAAGAATATAGGATTCCTTGCTTGTTCCTGTCAGGCCAGGCAATAACAGGACGGTGGGTCTTGTGCTGGCATCTGGATAATACGAGCTGTCATTATTATCAAACCAATCCAACGAAATCTGTCCTCCATCTGCTGTTTTAATGAGCTCACTGAAAGGTACATTTTAAGGCAACACTGATTAGATTGAAAAATACATACATGCTATTAAGAGTGCTTGCAGTTTACAAATTAGGTGGTATGAATTCTGCTTTTTCTGTTATGTTTTAATACTCCAAGTGCCACCTGACTAGGCATGTCTGCATTCAGAAAGAGTTACACCTACAGCTGACAAGAGTTAGAACAGTCAATTTGCAGAGTAATTCCCGTTCAGTAAATGGAGACAGTAAATGAAGACATGGCCTTTCATAAATTGCTGCTGATGTACTGGAAACTTGTAACTAATGTGATTTTTGGCACTGCCTTGTGTTTTATACAGGCATTCTTGTGTACTGCAGATTTCCTTTGAATCATCTGAGAATCTTTAGATAGCACCCTGGGTAATGTGATAAACATTTATTACATTTTTTCCCTCTTCATCCAGAAGTAAAAAGTATAATGGATTGTTATGTTTTAAACCTGCAGAACACAGACACAGACTACTGCATCTTTCATCCCGTATCACTACAAACTGTGCTAGAATGCACTCTTATAGTATATATCTTAATAATGCAACAAATATTGTAATATCTAAGAAGATATGCATGCATTAAACAATGACAAAAATGTTTAATTATTTTTTTAGAAACACACAAATCTTCCCACTTCCTGGAAATTTGAACAGTTAAAGTGCATCATTACTTTCATAATTTATAAAAGTAGTTATCCAAATGGAGAAGAGATAGCCAAACATGTAGATAAAAGCTAATATATACATATTTGAATGGTTCAAGGGAGTTGGTGTGGAAACTACCGAAATGTAAGCCTACCTTGCATTTGATTTTTCTTTTGAAATTCTTGGTAGTGACCACTGCAGATTTTAAAGGTGACCAGCCTTGTCAGACTCATTAGCTCTGCTTTGCCCTTTTTCAGTAATGGGAAGTAGATGCGATGCTAGTGAGTACTGCCAACACAATCTAAAATGGTGCAAAATAAGCACTGCCCCATGGAACTATGTTTCTTTTCTCAAAACCCTTGAAATAAAAGTGTACAAGAAGGACTAGAAGAAGTGGACATGGCAATACCACTGAAATGTTTCCTAGTTACTAAAACTAAGGGAAGCTGCTAAATGCTAAATCTATTCTACCATGCAAGCAGAGCTGAAACAACTTGTGTTGCATCCAGGTTCCGGCGCATAAAAGTCCTTCTCCTTAGGTCTTGTGCCAAATGCCTCATTTGCCAGACTAAGTCTTGTTTCTGTGTGAAAGAGATCAGCTGAGGACAAAAAATAAATATAAGGGATTTTTTTCCCTTTTAGAATGAGGGAAATGTTGCCTCTTTCATGCCTCTTAGGCATGAAAGAACACAACATAACCTGCACAGGTAAAAGTTATTCTGAAAATCCCTAAAGTTCTGTATATTCAAAACAAGGCTGAATGTGGCAGTGCTATGGTTAAGGTACAATGTGTTGGTTTAATGGACAGATACAGTGACTGCATGACCTTTGCAAAATTATGGCATTCGAACACCAGAATATTTGATAAGCCAAGTAACTGTGCTGTCATTCAGAGGGGCCTCAACAGGCTGCAGAAATGGCTTGACAGGAACTTCACAAAGTTCAATGAGAGGAAGTGCAAAGTCCTGGGCCTGGGAAGGAACAATGTACCAGGAGAGGCTGCCCATCTGGAAAACAGCTTGGCAGAAAAGGACCCAAGGGTGCTCCTGGTGGACACCATGTTGAACCTGAGCCAGTAATGCACCCTTGCAGGAAAGATGGCCAAAAGTCTGGAGGCTGTGGAGGCTTAGGAGGAGTATAGCCAGCACATTGAGGGAGATGATCCTGCCCCACTATGGAGCACTGGTGAGGCCATGCCTGGAGTACTGAGTCCAGCTCTGGGCTCCCCAGTCCAAGGCAGACAGGTACATACTGGAGATAACCCAGCAAAGGGCCACAAAGATGATGAACAAACTGGAGTCTGTCTCCTATGAGGAAAGGCTGGGACAACTGGGACTGCTCAGCCTGAAGAAGAAAAGGCTCAGGGGGAAGTCAGCAATGTGTTTACATACCTGAAGGGAGGGTGCAAAGAGGATGAAGCCAGGCTCTTTTCAGTGGTGCCCATAGACAAAACAAGCGGCTATGGGCCCAACCTGAAACATGGGAAGTTCCCTCTGAATATCAGAAAACAAATTTTCAATGTGAGAGTGACTGAGCACTGGCACAATTTGCACAGGGGTATTGTGCAGTCACCATCCTTATGGAAATCCAAAAGCTATTTTGACATGATCTGGGGCAACTGGCTCTGGGTGACCCTGCTTGAGCGGGGGAGTTGGACTAGGTGACCTCCAGGGGTCTTTTATGACCTCATCCACTGTGTAATCCTGTGAACATATAACCACATCAGTTCCTATATTGTTACCCATATTTCATTGCTACAAAATTCTGAGCTAAAATAGGGCCATTTGGGAACAAAAAAAAAGAAAAACACCAAAAAAAAAAAACAAAAAAAAAAAAAAACAAAAAAACGGCACAAACTTGAGCAATGACAGTGGGTGTGACACAGAGTAAGAGAACAGCTGGATATCAAATCCATCACTTTCCAGAATAAAAGCACTTACTTCCTGTACTGTACTTGGGGTCTAGATGTGATAAAGGGGCGCAGGAGTGTCTGTACCCGACCTTCCCAGCACCAAATCGTGGGATAGTAAGTTTCTGTCACAACAGGGCAATATTCCTCGAGAAAGCGGCAGAAACGGTCATTGCTTGCCACCAGCTGGGGTTTCTAGGAAAAGAGACTACAGTCAGATATGGGCATTCTTCTAAAACAAACTAAAAAACAAATAAAGAAAGAAATAAAGCTTATTAAAATCCTCTCTCAGTGAACTAATTTATTTCATATAATCAACTGCAATGCTTTTCTCTTTCATGGTACAGAGATAAGTAAATTAAAACCAAACAAATGACAAAATGCTCAAGCGAAAAGTGAAACCCATTAAGCATAATGCATTCCTTACCTATTTCTAATAACATACTGATCTAGCTCTAATTTTACCAGCATTGCATCTTCATTGACAAATTAAAATCACACTGTTTCTTAGTAAGCAAGAAAGATTTTACCAAGTCCGTTTTCTTGGATCACACAAAAATGACATTTAATTAATGCATGCACTTTGACCGCAGTGCCTTTTTTAATCTGGTAGGGCAAAGGTTACCTCCCATCTCATTCTACAGTACACAAGTGAATCGGTTCCTCCTCCCTAACAATGCTCTGCATGCAGACAATTTGCTTACAGTTTTCATTTGTTTACCAGTTAACACGGAAAAGTCCCTGTATACCAAACATCTCAGGTTTTAACAGCCATATTTCTTATACCTCTCTATCACAATGACTCCCCAGTGTGCAAGCATTAATAGGACAATAACACATGCTTTGAGGAAAACCATTCCACATAAACAGCTGTAATGGCACATCCTCCGTTCGTTTTTCTCCTCTGACTAAAATCAAGTACTCTCTTTTCTATGAAGAGGAAGGCTATGTTCTCAGCGGTTCTCTGAAGGACTGTGCAAGTCAGGTCCTCGACGGTCAAAAACCTTTTGATATGCGTATTTTCTTTCAATTGATTACGCATTCAACTAGGCGCTCTCACCAGGGGGCCACTTCAGATCTTGTCAGGCTCACTGTATCCAAGTAATTTGCGATTGCCTAATTTATCTGTAAAACTGCTGCTGCTGAGGAGATGCCCAGGAGTGCTCCAGCCCCCAAAACGCTGCCATGGTGCCTCCAGAGGAACCTAGGATGGTACCGACGGGGACACAAGGGCAGTAAAACTACTTTATCACTTGCCCTGCTAGTGAACCAAGTAGGTCGGGTTTGTGTTGTGGAGGGCAGACTCCCAACCTCCCTTTCCAAACCACGGCACCCGGCCAAGCTCTCCAACTGTAGCTGTAGGTACAGCTACATTTTGGGGACTGCCGAGACCGGAGCCCCTTCCCTTCCCAGACCGAGCAGGACCAGGGGAGCCCTCCCCTCACGGCAGGCCGGCGGCCTCCGGCGGCCCCCGCGGCAGACGCAGCCCCGGCGGGCGGGGAGGCTGCGCTGCCGGGCCCTTGTGGGGCTCCAGCGGGG
>WBNO01010664.1:274191-287539 GCA_013400575.1 Peucedramus taeniatus
CTTCCCTGAAACTTCCCTGAAACTTCCCTGAAACTTCCCTTCCCTGAAACTTCCCTGAAACTTCCCTTCCCTGAAACTTTCCTGAAACTTCCCTTCCCTTCTCCCACTTTTTCTTTCACTTCCCTTCTCCCTTTTGTTTCTCTTCCCTTCTCCCTTCTCTTCTTTTCTGTAAAATGGCTGTTCTGTGCAATTAGGGGCAAATGCAAGTTTAGGAGATATGAGAAGCTCTCAGCATACATCAGGAGAATAAAACAGTCCTATTGAGGGACCAGAGACTTGTTAGAGACAACTGCAAGTCCATGTGCATTTATTCTGTGTACAACCAGTCAGCCAAGGAACTATCTCCTTCTGCCTCACAAAAGGCCTTAAGCCTTAAGCCAACAAGGTTTTTTTTCAGGTGAAAAATGAATATTAGTTCTTTCCTTAAGGTGTTACTGTGGCTAGTTTCCCAGCGTCTAAAGAAAATGCTGACACATATCTGAAAATGCGGTCTGTCACTTTTCTTGTCACAATTTGCTAATTGGAACCCTCTAACTTCCTATAGAATCTCTTATCTTGTTTATATCTTTGCTTGTTTTATTTCTTATCTTAGTTCAGCTTCTTTTCAAAACTCAAAGCTCTCTTCTTCCCTTTGCTATTACATTCGGATTCTTCTATCTACACCCTTCTGTGTAGTCTCCAATAGTCCTTACTCAGAATTAGATTTTCTTGCTTATTATTCTAGCACTAATGCTGTTATAGATTCTTGTGGCTGATACCAGAAAAATATCAAGATAGGACCACTAACTGTCCAACTTAACTTGAAAATCTTTCCCCAAAGCTTTATCCTTTTTCTATGCCCTGATGTCACTTTTTAAATCTCCATCTGAAAACAGTATTTACTGCTTATTTTGAAGGCTAATTCAAATAAAATATTCAAGAGCTAAATATCTTTTTTTCTTTACTAGTTGGTTAAACAGGTGCACAGAATATGGAACATAAAGTATGATTCCAGGAGATAATACAATAAAATATTTGGGATTCTGGAAAACTGAATCATGTAGCCAATGGCAATTTTGCACCTTCCACAACTTTGTGTATAGGAGTAGAAATGACAGGAGATTAGAGTGCAAAAATTAGTTATGTGCTCATTGGCAAGTGAATGCATCGGACCAGTCTATTCAGCCTTTATTTTCTACCACACAAATAAAGTAGTACAAGGGTCTGTATTTTGAGCTGGTAAAGCAGCTCCCTGTCAGCTGTTGAGGGAGCAATTTAAATTCAGTCCAATAGATACTGCATTCCAGTTGTTACTTATGTTCTTGTGTGTCTAAGACACCTCTGAACTGATCCAGGTATCTTTAGAGATTCAGGTTTTTGCAGGTAAATAATCTGATAGAAAAAGCAGGTGAGTAGGAGGAGAGGGAGGGGTTATTGTGATAGACAGAGCATGAGTCATCAGAAGGATTATTGGGAGAGAAGAATCTCCAGGATAATATCTACCCACATGCATTGCTGCTGAACTGCAGCAGCAGGAGATTCTCCTAAGGTCTGTAACTTAGGATACAGCCTTTGTGGAAAAATTAATGTGAGGGATGAACTTTTCAGATTCTCTCCAGAGAACTAATTCTGATCTCAGACTTTATTAGTTATTTCTGGCATACCTTTCCTGATTACAAAAAGCCTTTTTTATCTAACTGTACCAGAGAGTAATAGAAAAACTTGCTCTGGGTTATCCTTAGGCATGTGTGAACCTTGTACTTGTCCATAACTATCAAAGCACAAAAAAAGTAGAATGAGGCAGACGGGAAATTATTCCCACAAGAGCCCAGCTAGATCCTTTGATATACCAAGAAACCTCCAGAATTTCTGGGAAATTCTGCCCTGTACCAATGTAATAAGCTAGTACAAGCTGTGGGTAGCTTTTGTATAAGGAGAAACATCTGCCATAAAACCCACACTGCCTGGCAACTGCGTGGTATCTGTTGGGCTTCAAGGTTTCCACTGCAGGAGCAGAAATCAGACAATTTGGGATTTTTGGGATTGCCCATTGTCAGGACACAACATCATGTTTGAGCTAACATTCTTTAGCCTGAGCAGGGCTTAAGAAGGAATAAATTATGTGAGGAATGTAGTGGTCTGGTGGTTACATGTTCATATTATTGTGCTGTGTTATACCTTTTGTAAAAAACTACACAAAAGAAGTCAGTAGATGACCTCATACACTCTTCTAGCTGTATTAATAACCATAAAGTGGAAGAAAGCACAGAAACAGTAAAAATACCCAGAACATAAGGTAGCTGGGCTGCCTTTTTTCAGACATATCCCTGTTGACTAAGAAATAGTTTTCTTTCCTCTGGTTCAGACTTGTCTGTCCTTTAGGATAGATGCTTTTAAAAAGTTGACCTAAGAAAAAAGGAGAGACAAAAGCAATGGAGGACCATTTTTGAAATGAAGAATCATATTCTATAAAAGATTAGCAAGGTTGTATGGAGTTGAAGGAAGTCCTTGAGTGTCACGAGAGTGCTAACGGAGAGTGTAGTTTATGAAGAATTAGGTATTGGCTCAAAGTTTGAGCAGGTACATCCCCTGTGAAGGATGCTCCGAGGTGGGAAGGGCAGGTGGAGATACTGATTCCTCCCTTTGGCAGTCTGGAGCATCTGAACACCAGCTTAAAATGCTCCTGGGTACAAAAGTATGGCCCCGCCAACCTCCCCTCAGTGGTACGCAAGCCTCACATCCACAGTTTGAAAAGAAAATGGGACGTGAGGACACAAAGGTAAATCGAAAATGAGGAAACCACTACACAGTTTTAGAATCATAGAATTGTAGATTCATAAAATGCCTCATCCTTGCAAGTGTTCAAGGTTGCGTTGGATGGGGATTTGAGCAGCCTGGTCTATTGCAAGGTGTCCCTGCCCATGGCAGGGGGGGTTGGAACCAGATGGTCGTCAAGGACCCTTCCAACCCAAACCATTCAATAATTCCATAGTTTACCTAAGGTAGATCGCTCATGACTTAGTTGATACAACTGAATCGATAATCCCTCTGCCACTGAAGCACAGGCGATAGGAGCACCTTGTGGATGGAGAAGGAGGCGGGCGGTTCGACAAGCCCGGCTGCGGGGGCGCCTCCCGCCGCTGCCACCACATCATCACCTCAGGGCCGGGCGGGGCGGCGCCACAGCCCTCGGCGGCAGGACGCTGCGATTCCAGAAGGGATAGCCGGGCTGGGGACCCGGAGAAGCCTCAGACAGTCCTGCCGGCAGGGATGAGTATCCCTGTTCGCTCCCCTGCTCCCGGCCCTTCCCTCGGGCACAGCCCCGGGGCCGGGCCGGGGCAGGGCGAGCGGGGCAGTGCCCGCCGCGGCTCCGCAGGGGGCTNCGGGCGGGGGGCGCCGCTGGGGCCGGGGAATGGGCGTGTAGGGAGCGAGCAAGGAAGGAAGGAAGGGAGCGAGCAAGCAAGCAAGCAAGGAAGGAGAAGAGCCGGACGGAGATTGCCGCCCGGCGCCCGAGGTAGCCGCCCCCATCGGGGTCCCCCTCCGCCGCCTGCGGGCTGCGCGCCCCCTCCATCTGCCGCAGGGCTCCGCCGCCAGGATGAGCAGCTCGCGGAACAACCGGGTGATGGTGGAAGGAGTCGGGGCCCGGGTGGTCCGCGGCCCGGACTGGAAGTGGGGGAAGCAGGATGGCGGCGAGGGCCATGTGGGCACCGTGCGCAGCTTCGAGAGCCCCGAGGAGGTGGTCGTGGTGTGGGACAACGGCACCGCCGCCAACTACCGCTGCTCCGGGGCCTACGACCTCCGCATCCTCGACAGCGCGCCCACCGGTGAGCGGGCAGGGAGTGGAGGCACCTCCACCCCCACGGCGCTGGGTCCGGGGGGCAGCACCCGGGGTGCTGGGGGGTCCCGTCCTGGGGAGCGGGTGGCGCCCTTCCTTCCCCTTTTAGAGGTACGCCTTTGCCTTGGGTTTGGGCGGGGGGAGTCAGGCACCCTCCCCCTCCGCGCGCGTGGGTGTCTGTCTGTGCGCGCCCGTGTGTCTGTGTGTGTGTGTCTGTGGGTGTAAACGCAAACTTGGGACAAACCGACAGCGCGGGGCGGCGGGGAAAGAAGTTGTCCCGGGACTGCTGACTTGGGACAAAGCAAAAGTGATCTGCCACAGACAGCAGCCTCCTGTTGTGCTGGGGAGGAGGTGGAGAGAGGCAGCCGAGAGGGCGATACATCAAGGTTTGAGTTTGCTTTCACACCCCCATCCCCACTTCTTGAATTTATATTTCGGAGCAGTTTTGTTAAATACTGGCAGTCATCCTTGAATTAAGTATAGGGATAGTTGCAGAAGAGGTGTGTACTACCTTTTTTTCCAAAGGTTACACTAAGTGGTTGAAATACTGTGGTTTTGTGTCTGTAATCTGCACGTTGCCTTTTATCTGTATTGCCAGAGCTGCTGTAAAATAGTAAAGGAACTGGGAGGAGAAGAAGTGCATGAGTTCATTCTTTTAATTACTTAGCTGCTTGATATTTATGCTTTAAATCCTGTCATTTTGGACAATGGAATTTGATCTGCACTGACATTATGCGGCAGTGTTAGTGTTGCAAACACTGCAGGGAAATGTTCATTTTAGCACCTGTTTTTACAGTCAAAACTCATACAGAAAAATATCTATATTGTTAAGTTTCATCAGAAATACCGTGAGGTGACTTTTGGGCCGGTCAGGATTGCCTCAGTAATGAGGTGTTTGCACTGATTTGTTGAGGCACTTGAGCTGTATTCTTTTGTAATGTGTCTTTCATTTAGAACGTGATGGAGAGACCATCTTTGTGCCAACTACATGTAGTGTTACAGCAAGGAAAATTATAGCAGTAGCTGAAGCCAAAAGACTTTTGAGGAGACAGAATAATGGAATTCATTCTAGCTAATTACAAAAAAACTTTGCTAAGGAAAGACCTCCAAATACTGCATGGTTACCCTTTTAGATGGATTTAATTTTTCAGTGGCTGGGTACCTTCCTCTCTGCTGGCATGATGATGATGGTTTTTTTGAAAATCCTTTTGCAATGGACTTTAAAACAAGAAAGAGGAGTCTTTCAGGTTGTCAATCCTTGTCTTGCAGATGTTTATGCTTAGAAACTTTAACCTGTGTTTGATGTCCTGTAGAAACCAGTGAGACTGCTTCTGCTTAGAACTGAAGCATATGCATAAATGTTGCATATGAGCTTTGAATGCTCATTGTTCTAGCCCTGCCTGACATATTTGCAAGCAGATGGTGTCCTCTTAACTGTATCTGGAAGCCTAGACTTAATATTCAGTTTTAAAACTGTCATGTTTTTATTTCCATTTATTGCTTTATTCCTTCTGATTTTCATTTCTGTTTATACTTTTGTATTAGAATTTTAACTTCTGTTTCAGATAAAACTGTGTATATTGTGTCACGCACATTAGCAAAATGGTATTCTCTTCTTGAGCCTTCTGGTGAATGTCATCCTCATCCTCATGGAACTGTTGTGTGGAAGTACCCAGGGTTGCTTTTTGCTAGAGGGAGTTACTTTTGAGGTCTTTATTCCCTGGAGATAGGAAGAGTAGAGTTCTGTAAAGTAGCTGTAACAAAAGGGCAAAGTTAACAGAGTTAAGGTGCTGTCAGTTTGGACTGAAATCCTGGATTTACTGCTGATTCACTTTGTAGTCTTCCTAAATCACTTCCCTTCTTCACCTTTTGGTAATGATTTGTTTTCTCTCCATGGTAGTGACTGTCCATTGTTTAGAGTAACAGACTCTGACTTTGGATGATAGTTTGATACTCCTCTTGGGACGTTAATGTAAGTGAGATTAGGTGATAGGAATTTCTTGTTAATGATGATGTTGAGCGAGGAAATGTTATAAAGCATAGGGTGGCTTTTTGTTTGATGATACTTAGTGGACTGTGTGTCATGTCTCTTAAAGTCTAGAATAAAAAAATTCTCTGGTTCATGAATTTACAGTCACAATGTAAGTTTATAGGGAAAATAAGTATAAAAGTAAATTGTAAAAATAAAAATTGGTTATTGCTGGGGGTTCTTTCTATTATGTATTCAAAACTAGTCTTGATTGTAAGTTCTTAGAAGTGGTGCTTGCAGCCATAGTTGCTGCTTTGAGTTTGAGGCCCATGCAGCCAGGAGCAGTAGTGGTGCATCAAGAACTTAGAGTGTTATAAAAGTAATGTTTGAAGGTTATTCTGTTAAAACAAAAGAAAAAGCAAGTCGAGTTTGATTCATGTATGTGCATATATATGTGTATGCCAGAACTATGCTTCATAGAATTAAAAGTCTATGAAAAGTCTTGTCTTTCAGTGGTTGTAGGCTATTGCCAGCATTGTGACACTATGTTAACATCTTAGAAAACTTTAATAGCCTTAGTGCTAAGATACTAGGATGGTCTTCTTAAAATAAAAACTCATTTACATGAAGAATGTCTTATAAACTCTTTGCTCCAGATGTAGTCATCTGGGTCATGAGGGACTTGTGATACGAAGTTCGGGGTTGTTTTGGTTATGTCTTCCAGGCTTGCTGTATTAGCTGCCCTTTGGTGTGGTCATATTTACATGCCCCACATTGCTTTAAGTGAGACAGAGCACTTGAGAAGGATTGGTAAACCAAGGATTTGAAAAGAATCAAAATTTCACATGGAAGTAAAACTTCAGGTAGGTCCTGTGTAGCTGGCTCCTCAATGGAGGAAGTGGTCAGATGTGATACATCGGTAGTGCAGTGTGGTTGTTCAATTGCTTGCAGATAAATCCTGTTTTTTTCTGTGAAGTAGCCTTTTGCCAGGATCTACGAGTCTTGAGTGTCCCCCTTTTTTGGTAGTGTTCTGGAAGAGAAACAGGATTAGTGTTCTGTGTTGCTGAAGAGAAGCAAGACAGTTATAAATCCAAGCTTTTTATTTAGAAAGGAAGTCAGCCTTTTACCTGAGCTAAAGGCCAGACAAGTAGCATGTTTGTAGAGAGCACATCTGACTATGTTCACATAATAGCCATGAGCAATGCAGAAACTTTTTCTGTTTATTCTCTTTCTGAAGATTTGCTTTCTATAGAGCTTAGATCAGAATTCATTTGTCATTAAATTCCTTTTTTATACAGTTGGTTCAAAGTAACAATATTATTTTCCTGCCGAAAGAATTTACCAAATTGTGTTTGAATAAGGGGAGGTGGCAGAGGGGCTGGAGTTAGGAAATGGAAATCTTGATACAGAATTATCCCCCAGCTGGAGTGTCCATCAGTGCAGTGTGGAAAGCATAATGTGATGTGTTCTGGTAATACTGAAAATCTAGGTGTTACATGTGGAAGATGAGTGGCTTTCTGTATTGTATTAGTTGATTTTTGTACCTGGAAAGTGGCATAATTGATCATGAAGTCAAACATGTTAAAACATTTTAAAAGACAGAGCACCTATGATTTATCCTGCGTATTTGTTTACTTATTCTTGCTTTTAGAACATCAAATGTAATCTACAGTAAGTTGTCTTAGTCAAGATTTTTTAGTGGCTACTTGTAAATACTTACAGGAGCCCTCACAAATTAAAAAAATTATTAGCTTCCTGAGTAGTGGTACTTGGGCGGCCTGTTTTTTTAAATAAACGTGTTCTTTGTTCTCCCTGCCCTTCCCCCATGTCTCCTACATGATAATCCTCTCCCTTCCTGTGTATCTTGTGATTCCCTTACCAGATAGGACACATGCTTTAGCAAGTCTGGCTTTTTGTATCTGTAATAATAATTTGTCAGCTGGCTACTTCCAGATGGTGTATTTAGTAGATGAGTTATTTTTGTGGGAACACTCATTGGAGTTTTCACGCAGTTTTTCAGAATCTAACTGGTTATCTCTAAGAATTGTTTTCAATTTACTTGAAGTCTGACCCTAGTATAAAAATGGTTTGGGGTAAAGGAATAGGAAGAACAAAGCATTGTTACTGCTTTTTAAATTGAGGTGTATACAAATCAATTTTTAAAGTTGTTTATGGTATCCCTTACCTGATGGTAGTATTATCATTATGGTATGAAGGGATTTTTGGTTCATTACAGTTCTGTTGAGAGTAATGACTCCATTGGTGCACAGCTGGTCAGTTATAGGCTGCTGTTTAAATTTTGAAGTTTTTATGGCATTTTAATTTATTCCAGTAGTTTAATGAAGGCCTTCTTTCCTAGTATAAACTTTGTAACATTTGTGTTTCTCAAGCTTTCTTAAACAGCCTTCCTTTTGAAGAGGGGAAGAGTTTATGTGACAGATTTTGCTTTTGGGTCAGGATTTTAGTTTGGCTCCAGAGCCTACACTTGATGCAGTCTCCTGGTTGTTCTTATGTACTGTGCTTTGATTTACGTCGTGGATGGTTTGGGGGCACATAAACTGCTTTGCTTTTTGGTAAAAGTAAATTGAAATACGTGATCTCAATGCTGATGAGCCTTCAGTCCCCTAGGGTAGAACCAAGCTAGTCTGAAACACTGGACATAATGTCTCCTTCCTTCCCCGTGGGTATCTGAAGTGCCACTGTCAGGTCCTCAGTGCAGAGTTTTGGCGTGTGGATGGTTAACCAGCAGATGGAGACCTCCGTGATGCAGGTTGTCCTCGTGCCACCCATGGAGAGCCACAGTGGAGCAGGGATCCTCACTGCAGCACATGTGGGAGCCCATGTTCAAAGAATGTTTTCCTGAAGATCCCTTCAGGATCCATGATGGGGCAGGGGAAAAGTGTGAGGAGCTGTTATGGACTGACTCTCTGTTCCCCATCTGCACCAAAAGAGTTGTCAAGCACTGAACAGGCTGCCCAGAGGAGTGGTTGAATAACCATCCCTGCAAGTATTTAGAAGATGTGTAGGCATGGTGCTTAGGGATGTGGTTTAGTAGAGATCTTGGTGGTGTTAGGTTAATGGCTACACTTGATGGTCATCAGGGCCTTTTCCAACCAAAAAGATTACGTGATTTTTAATCTACCCTAGGAAGAATCAGGGAGATGGAGGAGTTTGGAATGAAGGAATGCAGTTGTCTCTGCGAAGACAGTGAAATATAGGGAGAAAGTGTTTTAGTTTTTGTTTTCCTCACCATCCTCTGTTTTTTTTTAATTAGCTATAAGTTTTCCTCAAGTCAAATCTCTTTTGCCTGTGATGGTGATTGATAAATAATTTCACTTTTAGCTTGACCTAAGCTGTTTCATTTTGTTTTCACTCTTTGTCCTGTTGAGTGAGGAGGGAGAGTGAGAGACTGGTTGGGTGAACACCTGACGGGGAGACAAGGTCAACCTGCCACCCCTTGTGTACCTGTAATACCTAGTCGAACTTCAATTCTTTCAATCTTCTTTGACATGTATTATTGGTATAAATGATTTTGTTTGTTTTAAGACCATGAATAAGAGTTCAGTGTCACATTATGTGATCAGTAATAGCACCTTGTTTTACCCTTTTTTTAGCAGATGAAGTTCAAGGTCTCTTAGTCCACTGTAACCAGAAGCATACAAATCTGCTTCTTCTTCCAGATCTCTGGTGCAGTGGTTAGACGTTCTGTAACAGGATTAGTTGCCTGCTCCTGCCCTGCAATTCTTTGTTTCTCATGGCAGTAGTTTTGTGCAGCACCTCAAGGAATGGGATTAGGAAACCGGTTCAGCTGAATATTTTTCCTTCTGGCTGTTTTCCAGCCTGGTATGTTTCTTGATGCAGTTTGCATCTCAGCTCTGCAAAAACCTTTTGCTCACATAATGGAAAGAATGGAGCAGCATGGTCAGGTGAGGCATGCACTGAAGTGGGTGTTGCTGCTGGAATCATGTGTCGGGGAACGGATGAAGAAAGGCCATATCTGTCAGGATGGTGTTTAGGGATCTGTGAGATACAGAAGTGTCCCTTTAGATCAAGTACAGACATGTACTGTTCTTTTTTTAAGTCCCAGACACTGTGGTCAGTAAAATGACTTGAGTCAAATATCTTTGTACAATTTTTTTCTTGATCTTTCCTAAAGAAATTTTGCTGAGTTTTGCATAGCTGCTTTTGCCTCACTGTCAAAAGGTGTTTAGTTTTTATTTAAGTTTACAGTGAGATGGCCTATTCTGTATCACATGATTCCTGATTATACCTCTCTTTTGCCATTTTTCCGGCTGTTTGGTCAAGTGGAAGAATCCTGCATTTCCTTGGTCCCAATTCCTTGGTCCTTTCACATCCAGAATAAATGTATTTCTTGGCCAAATGCCCTCCCAAAAGTTCAACAGGCATTAAAAAGGAATACAATCAAAAGATGTGTAGCTTCTGTTTCTATGTGAAATACCGATTTAGCAATCAGTTAGAAATAAAACCAAATCAAATACCTCTCAACCCTAAGCACCGTGACTAGCTAGACTTTTTAAAAAAGGTGACAAAAACACTAACGAGATATCTCGGAGCTTTTAATGCATCCACTCTTGAAGACTTCGGCTTTGGAACCAAAAGAATAGTAAAATGCTTCAATACAATCCCTAGAGCAAGAAGGATGTGATCATACTGAGATTCAAGTGAAGGACTGCAAATGTGTTGCAGAGAATTTTAAGGGCGTCTGGTACAGGAAGAGAATGACGGATCTGGTGGTGCTTAGTCTGGAGAAGAGAAGGCTCAGGGAGATCTTAAGAGTGTATATAAATACCCAATGAATGTTGGAAAGAGGATGGAGCCAGGCTCTTTTCAGTGGTGTCAGGTGACAGGGCAAGAGACAATGGGCACAAATTGAAATACAGGAATTTCGACTGAAACAGAAGAAACTTTTTTTTTCTAGGGATGGTTGTATATGCTGTGTTGTGGAGTCTGTCCTTGGTGGTGCTCAAAACCTTGACTGGATATGATCCTGGGCAGCCAGCTCTAGTTTACCCTGCTTTGAGCAGTGGCTGCTGGAAGAGACAATTTCCAAACGTTACTTCCAACCTCAGCTATTGCGTGTTTCTGTGAAATGATCAAACAAAAAGGCATTTCCTTCAGTTTTGCCTTTCCAACTGTTGATTTTTCTTTGCTACAGATGGCTCAGCTGTTGGGTGTAAGTGACTAATAGCTTTATAGTGAATTTGGCAGTCATTTCTGAAAGCATCCCTCCTGGAGGGGGCAAAATCTATTCTTTTTCCTCACTTAATTTCATATTGATCTGGGTTTTTTTTTAAGGCAAAGTGACTGAGAAAATTCTGTGTTACTCTAGCTTCTTAGTGCTCATTTCTGTCTAGTGCCACAGATTGAATGCTAGTGCTTCTCTCGTCTATTGCTCAATTTTTTCCAAACAGCAGCAGAAGTTTTTTAATAGCACAAGTTTTTTTAATAAACTTGTGGCTGTTCACTGTATTCAGAATGAGTGGATGGAAACTCTGTGACTGATTATTTTCACTCTACTGTAGCTTGGCAGAGCTGTAAGACTAAAGTCTTGGGATCAGTTTTTGTGGAAGGCTTGGCAAAGCCCATGCTGGTGGGTTACATCTGGTGTCTCTGGCACATTCTTTTTAGAAACAAAACCAGAATAACAGTAAAATGCTTCAGAAATGGTAACAGATTTTTATGAAGCTAATGACATCTGTCCAAGAGAGCTTAATTTTTTTCCTGTATAAAAAAGAATAGAGACAAGCACTTAAATTTTCCAGCATACAAAATGTGTAAGTCAAACTAGTAATTTTCAGGCTGCCACACACAGTTGAGCACAGTAGCCTTTGTGATATAATGTGTGTTGATAGCTGTGCTCCAGAGATAAAATTCTAGATTGCCCTGTGTATTTTGATAAACCCATTTCTGACCCTTTAACTTGTAGTTAAAAGATTGTTCATTTTTTTTTCTCTCCTTTGTATACATGGAAGGAAGCAGACATAGCCTTCTCAGCTTTTTAAGCTGAGAGAAGATAGAATATTTCAGGAACAGAGTACCAACTGGAGATATGAGGCAAAGTCCACTGTCTTTTTCCCCTCAGTGATATAGGCTGATAGGGTGTAAGCAGCAGCCTTTCTTTATTGTTAACTTTCTAGTATATGGTTTCAAATGATAATGGTGTGTAACAGAAGTCTATGTAGTGATGCAGCAAAGTTTTTAGGTTTTTTCCTTTTTTATTTTCCTTCCACAGGTATCAAACATGATGGGACTATGTGTGATACTTGCCGACAGCAGCCCATCATTGGCATCCGATGGAAATGTGCTGAATGCACAAATTATGACTTGTGCACAGTTTGCTATCACGGGGACAAGCATCACTTGAGGCATCGTTTTTACAGAATTACCACACCGGGAAGTGAAAGGTAAAACCTAACTTTTTCCTCATGAAATCAAGTAGAAACAGGTATTTGTGGTTAACTTTGGACTGAACATTTGGTTACTGAAATTTGGATTAGGTGAGAGAAGTGGCTTGAGGTTAAATTCTGTTTCTGGGAGACGGATAGCTAGGATAAGTCTTTGGGTCTTGGAAAACATGGAAATTTTAGGAAGAATGGAGTACAGAAAAAAGTAAGGATATGATTATTCAGTTTTGCTTAATCTCCTTGAGGCCTTCCTAGTTTTTGTGTTCTCATATAGCAGCTTTAAAACAAAGGCAATTACCTTTATACTACATGTAATCACAAAAAGATTGTCAATGAATTCTGAATGTGAAGGTTTAATTAGGTTCAGCCATGGTGTGGACAGACTGAGGGAAAATACCCTCCTTGAAGCTTGTGGAAAGCAGAATGATCTGGGAATAAAACCTTGGACTTGAACTGCTTAAACTGCTCACTACAGGAAGCAGAGAAAAGATGCTATGAAGGGTTGTTCTATTTTTGCCTTAGTTTTTATGTTCTTAAGCATCTATTATCATCTCTCAGTGGAGAACTCTGAACAAAATTGCATTTAGTGTGTTCTTGTATAGGTGTTCTTGACTTTAAATAACTTTTCTCAGTCCAGAGCCCCTCTCAGTCATGATTTATCTGCCAGTTAAGTGAGAACAGTGATATTTGCCTGTTGCTAAATACTTGGAGAGCTATAGAAAAATACTGTATAAAGGCTACACACTGTAGTGTCACCTCTGTGATGTCTCCTGAATGGTCTTTCATTAAATCTTTTTTTTTTTTTTGTGGTAATCATTTGAATGTGGCATGTGTAAGACAACATTTATATGTTCTTCTTGGAGAAGTTAGATTTACAAGTGTGCTGTAAATTAGTGGTGTGCTTTAATCAGTTCTTTTACAATTAAGGGAAGTGGCTGGAGCACACAGCCTGAGGTCTCAAATTGTGGCTTACAGGGTCTGTGTTTACATTCTCGAGTGTTTGCTTAAAAGTTTTAACTGATGCCCAAGTCAGTGGCTTAATCAAAACATAAGAACTTTTTGTTGGCTTGGTGTTTTTTTTTTTTTTTTTTTTTTTTTTTTTTTTTTTTTTTTTTTTTTTTTTTTTTTTTTTTTTTTTTG
>WBNO01010664.1:287561-311743 GCA_013400575.1 Peucedramus taeniatus
TTTTTTTTTTTTTTTTTTTTTTGGAGGCTCACACCAAATGGGTATCATAAACTTATTCTCAGTTGTAATGTTGAATGCAGAACAAGACTTAGAAGTTGGACTTAGAGATTCTGGCTTATTGTAGTTAAAGGAGAATAAAGGCGACAAAATACTTTTTGGTTTTTTTTTTTTTTTTAATTTTTAAGTCTTGTTGCTTTTGAGAATGCTTGCCAGACTTTTTTTTTTTTTTCTTAAGCTGAGTTTTCCTTTGTAGTTTTAAGAGGTTGGTTATGGTTAATACAGCACAAGTTTTGAAGATAAATTGTACATTGTGTAAAATATTGCTGGAAATTTTTTGCATCTTGTCACTTTCCTCCTTTCTTGTTTACTCTCACTGAGCTCTTATCTAGAAGGCAGCTTCTGCCAAGGAGCTGTTTCTATTGCATCAAGCTTAGCTGAGAAAAATGATGGAAGTTAACTGTTTTAGGGAGGAGAAAAGGGCAAAACAGTGCTGTTGAATTTGAGGAACGTCTCACAGGAAAAGTGGCAAGAGACATGTAAGAACATTTTGATGAAGGGAAGCATAAGCTCTTACTATTTTATTTTTGGGTCTGGGATATCCTATGGGTAGCATAATAAAGTAATGTATGTAGGTTTTTGTCTCAGTTTTGTAGGTGTTGAGAACTTTTTAAGAAGCTTCTCTAAACAATATACTTTGTGGTTTTGATAATTTTTATTTTTCTTAGGAAAAAAATGGCCAATATTTTCATGTGCTTTTTGCATTGATTGTAACAGCTGAACTTTCTCCTTGTGTGCCATCTGCTGGATGTTAAAAGTTAGCAGGATGCTGAGAAATTTTCTGAAGTGGTCAGGAAACATTCCAAATGTCAGCTGAAAAATTCTTTTGTCTGGCAACATGTTCCTGGCATGAAGTAAGAAGCCTTGTTGCATGAAAATTGGTGGCTTTTGAGATTAATATTTCTATTATTTCTAGCTAAATAATCGTGAACTGTTCTGTTTAGGCTTATCTACTTCAGTCCTGATGAAGTCAGAAGGAAAAGAAGAGGTTTGCTTTAAAAAAAACACATAATATGACTGAAAAAATGGATGCTACTATTTTGACTTAAATTTAGCAATAGATGGTATAAAAAGCATGTTGAAAAACTGAGGGAAGAGGAAAAAGAGATGCTCTTAATAGCATAATTCTGAATAAAAGTGACATGGCAGTTGTGGGACAGAACTATTGACTTAGAGCACATCTAAGAGAAACAGAGATGTGTTTATATTGCCCTGCATGTACTTTAATGATTTTAATAATATAAGTACAGATCTATATGCAAGCATTTAAAAAATAGATGCTGGTAGTAGGAAGTCTGGAGAAAAATTATTAGAATTAAAAAAAACTAATTATAAACATTCAATAAATCAGATTCTTGAAGTTCATGGGTTTTTGTCTTATGTACTGCTTGTGTGATTCATGCACTGAAATCTGCACTTGTGGGTTATTTTTAAGATGCTCTCCTTCCCATCCCCAGAGATTTGTTTTGGACCTCCTTTATTATGTTGACATTTGTGGGTTCTTCTTTTAATAACTTCAGGGTGTTGTTGGAGTCTCGACGTAAATCAAAGAAAATTACAGCAAGAGGAATCTTTGCAGGTGCCAGGGTGGTGCGAGGAGTTGACTGGCAATGGGAAGATCAAGATGGTGGCAATGGACGTAGAGGAAAGGTAAAAATAAAACTGGTTTAAATAAGAAGCTGCACCTCTTTTTGCTCATGTAATGGCCTCAGTGGTCTTTTTAATTGTAGAGCAAAAATACAATCATGAAAGCTCCTATTTTAATTGGCTGGGCATTTTTTAATCTTATTTTGTAGTACTTAAGCATTTAGAAAGAGCAGGGTGTGTACACTATAGCCAGTTCTTTTACATTTTAATTTGCGTTTTTTACTATATCAGCACAGAATTTTTTTTAAGTACTAATTTTTTGTCATGGTTGTCTGTTTAAGATTGACTTTTAGCAACATTAAGATCTTGAGCATATTTCATCATTACTAGAGAGCTGGTATAAAAACAAAGCTACCAAGAGTAGCCCTTTGTAGTCATCACTGCATTCTGTAATCTTACTGCTTGTGGGCCAGCACATTTGTGTGTCTCTTGCTCCTGGTTTTCAGTGCTGGCACCCTAGGGTTTTGTTTTTCACATAATGATTATAGAGACTTCTCCAGTTTAAATTTAAAAAGCTTTGCAAGTTTTGAGTGTGGCTATTATGTTACCGGCTTAGGACAGTCTAGGAGTGCTTTTGATGCAGTGCTATAGTAAAAATATTTGTATTTATTGAAAGTTGTATGGAATGATAAATTACTAATCATAGCATTTGTATATTTTACATTTACAACTTCCATTTACCATGAGAACCAATGAAGGTTTCTTATAAATATGAACATAAAACAGGCAGTGTAAAATACACTATGACTTTTATCAGCAAATTTGAGAATTGGATGCCCTGATATCTTGCTGACCTGGTGTTTTTTGTTGAATTTATTTTTAGTACACTTAAACAGCATTTAAAGGAGAGTAAAAAGTTCCTGACTATGATATTTAGCCTATTTTATGTTCTTGTTTAGCTTATTTTATATCCTAGACATTTATGGAAGCCTTAGGACTTTTGGGGATTTCTTTTGAATTTTACTGAAATGAAATAGTAAGTTTAAATCTCTTAAAGCAAGGGATATTTAAATGCAGCTTTTTTCATCTCCGTTATTTACCCCTTCCCATGTCAAGATACATTGAATTCTCTGAAACTTCACAAAATAAGAGTCTTATCCTGCACGGTCTGCTTTATGTACTAAATATGTATTGGTGGGATTGTTTGCCTATACCTCTGAAAATATATGTAAATGCATATAAATGTTTTTAAATGAGGAAAGGTAGGTCGTAGATAGCAGAAACATTGTTTAAATAAATATAAACAAGAGGGAAAGGAAATCCTGGAAACTGATTTTTTTTCCTTTTTTAAATAATGGAAATGTCTTCAGAATTTGGTGCATGGCCTTCTAATTTCAGAAGTGTCAGGGAAAGACATTTTCACTCTCCTTTTGTTGTTTAACCTATTTGCTCTGGAAATAAAACTTTGTCTCTTAACATAGTGCACAGCCACCAGGCTAATGCAAGTTAAACCAGACATATTGAAGCAATTAGAATAGTTTTCATCCTGTTTTTCTCAGTTAAATGCTGCTTTTGGTAAGAACACATCAGAGCAGTTCAGATTTTGTTGTCTGCTTGTGTAGTTAGATAACCTCCAAATATATAAAAGAAAAATTGACCTGCGAAGTATATATTCTGACTACTGTCTTAACACACCCAGGGAACACTTGCATCAAGCAGAAAACAGCTTCAGAACAAATTTTATCAGGTTTAGTAAAACTACAATATCATTAATTATTTTGAAGAGATGAGTATATTTTTAAGTTCAAATTTTGCTTCTGAGTCTTTGCTCTAGAAACAATTTTCTTATTTTCACAACTGAATAGGTAACTGAAATCCAAGATTGGAGTGCGTCGAGTCCACATAGCGCAGCATATGTTCTTTGGGACAATGGTGCTAAAAACCTTTACAGAGTTGGCTTTGAGGGCATGGTAAGTATAAAAGAATACAAAGGGTAAAATGCATGATGGGGGAAGGGCAGTAAGAATAACTTGTGCTTTATGGTCCTGCTTTTGTAATACACTTTGTCAGTTTGCATGCTGGTAGTCAGGTCATTGTGAATCCAGCTGTAAGGGTCATGCATATGTATTAGTAAGAAGGTCTGATCTGGGAATTTATTAAATGTGGATAACTACAAGTTAAGAGCTGCTTTCTGCCAGAGTAATTATTTGCATCATACACATTTATGTTTTTGTGTTACTGTTGTGTTTAAATTAAAATTCAGAAAAGAATGGCAAGCGTAGTTACAAACTTTTTTAAAAACCCTTTTTTTCAACTTTTGAACTCTTCAGTTGACTTCAAATTTTGGTGTGATTACTGCAAGATTTGCAGTTTTTAAATTACTGTCAATACTTGGAATGCTATTGAGCAATTTTATTTTTGCAAATGGAAAGGTGTTGAATTAAATTATTACCTTAATTTGCTTTAGTGCTAAATTTTTCTGTTTCTTTTTGAAGCTTCTCCAGCAACTTCTTCAGCTTTAGAGAGAAAATGGGTCAGACTCTAGCCTAAGTGCCTTCTGTTGCTGGGTTTTCTTATCCTAATGTGGGTCAAGCAAAGGTTACTTTGATTATCAGCTGCTTAAAACATCTTAATTAGCTTTTTCTCTGCATGATTTTTGTTTGATTGTGGGGGGGAAACCATGTTAATTTAACATTGAAGTGTCATCTTGTCAGATGTGTAACTAATAAAATGTTAAACAGTGACCAGTTACTTTTTTGAATGTAAACTATTTGACCTTATAGCCTCACTTACAGTTTATTTTTATATTTAAAATGAAAATCAATACCACTTTTGTGGTAAATACATATTTTAGTGTTACATTTTAAAAGAGTAAACTAATTTAGTGCAGGTCAGCTTTTCTGATGCATTAAGATCCTAGTGGTAAAATATAAGTCAGTATTAAATTATGTGCTTCCTGGTGTCCCCAAGTTCTAAAGAAAATTCTTTATATACTGGCAAAAATGAATGTACGTTGTATTTTGTAGTATAACATTAAATCAATGTTTGGTGTCTTTTGTCTTGTGATACATGGAAAAGTAATGGTTACAAAATCTAGACGGAATGAGATACAGATCAACTGATTTTTTTGTTGTTGTGGTTGTTATGACTTCAGTTGCTATGTTAAAATTTTTGGACTACATAGTAAAAGTGCTGTGGATTCATTGAAGATTCCTTCTGGTCTCATGAAAAAAGTACATTTGAGATAAGTTATATTCTGCTTTGAAATAGTTATTCCCTTAATAAAAAAAAATTAAATCAACTACATTCTGTTTCCAAACTTTTGCCACCTTTGAAAGTGTTAAATATTTCTAGAAAACTCCATTAAGTACTGCAGCTGTAAATGTGAAGGGGTGACGGTGACCCTTCACACAAGTTTTGTAGAAATAGAAATACTTGGTCAATTAAAAAAAAAAGCCTGTTAAACTGTGTGTGAGACAACGTATATAGATGTTGTTTTTAGGATAATAAAGAAAAAATATGTACATATGGATGTACAGAAAGGATAATTGGAGATTGTAATCCATTTCTACCCTAATTTTATCTTTGATGTTTTCATCAAATGCAATTTTCGCTTCAGACAGAATGTATTCTTGGATATCTATGAGATATCTATCTATAATTTTATAACTGCTTAATAAGTTAAGTGTGCAATTCATTATTATTGTTTACTACTATTTATGTGCTGCTGTGTAAAGCTGAGACTGTCAGAAAGTTCACATAAAGTTGGGGCAAACTTGTTTTGGTACTTGGAGATTGGTTTAAAAGGTCCAGAGAATGTGGAATCAACGATACTCAAGAGTGTGTAGCCATGTAAATACAGCTGGGAAGAGACCCTGACTTGAAAATGGGTAACACTTGACTCATGCTAATGGAGCTGATTAAAGAAACACAGCTCATTATTGTAAGTCAGTGTTCTTGTTTGGTAGCTGATAGGCTGCATCTGCTCCTCAAAATTAATCTATCTGGCCTGCCAGCTTTGGAGAGATGAGGTTTGGCTTGTGGGGCAGCAGGTGCTGACTGAAAACATGCATTTATTTATTTCTTTCTGGTCAGATAGTTGGAGGTTTTATTTGTGTTTGCTGTGTTTACATATGGAATTGCTGAGAAGTGCATCTTGCCTTTTTTTCTTTTTTTTTTTTTTTGGTGGAGTTTGACACTTAAGTCTGGGAGTTTCTGTTGCCACAGGCCACAAATGCCTGAATTGAAATCTCTGTTTAGGATGCTGTTAGGTCAGATAAAGTGTTTGCTACATCCTTAGTAAGAATGAACTACTCTTGGCTTATATGGTTCATTGTGCTACTCACATTTCTCACGTATATGTATTCAGAGTCCTGAGCCAAACGGAGCTGTTTACCAAATAACCTGCTTTGGCATTTTTTAGTTTCTAAAAATGTGTGAACATATCCTTTTGCAACAAAGAGAAGTCACATGGAATTTAAAAGTTAGTGGGAAGATTGTGATTTTGCTTTTGGGACTTGTATCTGGATTTTATTTCTTCGTATCATGTGAGCCGAGGATGTAAAGCTGATGACTTCCCTTGGTTTTCAGTGGAAAATAGTTCCATCTGCATGAGTGTCCTAAATCAATTTCATCATTTAGGATTCTGTTTCTTTCAGAATTTATTTTCTCTGTACCATTTGCCTTTTTTTCTGTGATTAGCCTCTCCTAGTTTCTTGTTTTGGAGGATTATGCTTTCATCTGTGTAGCCTCTGAAAGAAGTATCTGTAGTTATCATCCATCATTGTCACAGTGGTCTGTTAGCCATCTGTCTTGTAGTTTTTTCCATAAATTCCAAATAGTGAGTGCATAAGGGAAGTTGAGATTGCCTGCCTCTAGGTGATTGATAATTAATGTCTGTTCATCAACTTTTATTTGGATTTCCCATGAAGTTATTATTTGAAATTGCTCTAGAGGATTTTAAGAATTTATTGTTACCACTTCCTTTTTTTTAAATAAAAGCAAGGTAAATATCTTGGTATACTAGGCATTGTATGTGAGTGTTACAAAATATATGCCTTCCACTGTAGTTAAAACTGTCAGATCTGTAATGTCAGTCAAATCTTCAGTTCTCTGGTCATTTATCTTGTGCATTTATTTGCATTTGTCAGCAGAATTTGTTTTGCTTCTTTTTGATGTAATCACACTTCTCCTGTAGTCTCAACCAAGTCAAGTTTTTCTTCTTATTGTGTTGCGAAAAAAATATTTCCATTAAACAGAAATGTATTTACTGATCATTTTCCAATTTTATTTATAGTATTAACTGACAAGGAAGACTGTATCTTCCTTTTAAGAAAAAAAAATTACACATGCAAAACTTTTATAAGTGCCTATAATAAACAGTAACGTTACAAACCATTCAGTCAGGATTTGCCTGAGGTCTGGTTTCCTCTTTAAGAAACTGTTGTTATTGTTTTTGTGCCTCACACCTCTTTGTCATTTCAGTCATTTTCTCTACCATCTTCTGCCTTCTCCATTTATTGCTTCACTTTTCCCAGCTTCTTGAAACTGAGAAGGATTTGAGTTAATGAAATTTGAAACACAGCATTTCTTCTAAACCTTTAGCTAAAATGTATGGATTTATCCAGTCTCTTGTTGCCTTAATCCAGTGATAAAGCAGCATGCACTGAACTTTTTCCATTTGCCTCCAAAGGGCTGATTTCCTTGCCAAAAGCTGTTGTGAGTTGAAAGACTTAAAGTGATCTTTAATGTGTGTGTTCAGTGCTGCCTTGAACAACTGCAGCTATGGCACTATTCCTGCTGGTGCATCTGTAAGATCAGTATTAATTTCTCCCTTGATATTTGCTGCTGATGTTAGATGCTGCATCAGTGCATCTGGATCAAACATTCCTCTTTTTCTCAGCAGCACAGCTAGTTTTCTTATCAAGTCTGTAGATCTTCCCTCCTTGGTATTGGTGGATGGGCATTCCATATTGATTGGAATAACTTAATAGTTATTTCTGTAGTCAGCTGCTCCTTCAGCTTTGTTTTCCTCCTCAAGGTCAGGGATAATGGTGCTTTTACACCATCTGGCAGCACTGCTGACTTTGCTCTACATTTTCTCATTCTCTGAAGTTTTATGAAGATGAAATTGCTGCTGTTTATTTGCATTGGTATAATTGGATGGTATGTCAAAGTACATTTACTATATTTCCTATTTGACTGGGCAAGTTGTGATCTCTATGTAATGCAATCACATACTGCTGGAATGCAGATTTTTAGGAAGTTAAAGTGTGGGTGCTAGAAGACTGAAGTTCTCCATTGTAGGCAAAGACCATTATTACCTATTTCTCATGTGTATCAGCTGTTACTACTGACCTGCAAGTTGTGCTATGCAATGTCTGATTTGCATACTTTTCCTTGAGTTCTCATTGATTGTCTGCTTAACTGGGCTTTCTATCTCTAATTGTACACAAATTCTACAAGATGTATAGCTTATTTTTCTGTTTCCTGAAAGAATCCTACTTGGGGTTTATCAAACGATTTCTCCATCAAGTCATTGTAGAAAAGCTGATTTGTTCGTCTCCACCATGTGTTTACATTACACCCAGCATCACAGTTGTTACTTCTTTTTCTGGTGGTGTCACTGTGAGTAAAAAACTTGTATTATAACATCCCTTGTTTTTGGTACTTTCCCTTTTACACTTGCACGTCTCATCTCCAAACAATCTGCTGTTTTGATTGATTTTGAAGTCTCGGGGTGATTTATAACTTCTAGAAATCCCAGTGGGGTTCTCTGAAGTGCAAAGCCTCATGCATTCAGGCTCTATCCATATGCGTTTTTTGTTCCATGTGCACTAGGGGGGCCTCTTGCCTTGCAGTCCTCAGAGTAGCGTGACCAGGAGCTTACCATCATCCCTGATTTTTACTTAAATTACTTGAGCAGGAGAAAGCTTATTTTCCTTTTCTGAGAAGTGTAACAGCTGAGTGCTAGAAGAAAAATTGTAGTTACTTACCCAGCTTTTGTGGCACTGAAATACAGCTAAGTACAGTTTTCTGTCTCAAAATTCCAGAATCTTGTTTGGGTTTGATTATATTTTAGGGAATTTGCAGGCCTTTATCATGTCGATAGTACTTTTCTTAGTAGTGCTCTTTGCCGCGTTGACAAAGGCACTCCGCTTATATACAGTATATAAGTTTATTTTGTGCTACCTTAGTATCTGCCAGTGTCTTATCTTTCTCTGTATTTTGGGTCCTCCGTTATTTTGTTGAAGGCTTCTGGGAAAGAAGAAAAAAACCCCACGTTCCCTTGCTTTTCTGCTATAGTTAGATCAGACTCTTGTTTTATTCTTTAGCAATATAACATTGACTACATCATGTAAGAGAAAGGAAGACAGTTGTGAAGCTGAGGTTGGACACCAATCTACCACTTAGTCTTTCAACCAAGTATATCATTATACTCCAGAAATAAACAGTGTGCAGGTCACAGTGCAGGCAGGGTGAAACACAAGTGCAGGTTTCTGAGTTTTGGGGTTTTTTCTATAGAATTTAGGATACCGTAACAGGCTTCCTAGTAATGTCAGCTGCAAAATAGTAATTAGCCTTTAAGGAACGTTTTGTTTCTTCTGCTAGGTTTTAGCCATCAGTCTGCTCCATGCATTAACACTTCCTGTAACACAAGCAATCTTTCACCCTGATTTTGCCTGGCAGGGAGGAGAGCCTTTGGACTCTCCTGCGCTCTATTCTTAGTGTTCTGAAGAATGTGTCAGCAGCTCTTGCATGTGCACCCCTCCTTGTCTCCTTCACAGACAGCTGGTTGTTGCCTGACACTGAAGGCTTGTATTCAGTGGGTGGGACCCGGTGCTCCCGGGCACATTCAATCTCCCTCGTTCCGGGGAATGAATGAGTTTGCCATCTGGGATGGTCTGCGCAGCCCCTTTGTCTGCGGCCGAGCTAAACCCAGCACCTGCCCACCGGGTGGCAGCATCCTGTCGCAGGCCTGCTGCTGCTGTGCTGAGCAAGCTCTTTCTCTGCTTTCTCAGGGGATTTGAAGAGCAGCTAAAATCTCATTGTTTTTCTCTGGCTGTCTTCATCATTTTTCCAAAGTGACGGTACATTCTTCATAGATCAGGACATACTCTGAATTTTGTATTGTTTCTGCTTACCAGTTGCCAAGGGTGGTATTGTGCTCATCAGAGCCCTGATGATTTGGAAGAGTTCAGAGTTTTCATTTTAATCCTTTTTCAGGAGGACAGTCTGTCAGTAAATCTTGGGCAGGGAAAAAGAATTGTTCAAGTACTTGTTTAGTTGTAGTTAATTATATCATGACCACCACCTGCCCCCTACTTCCTCCCCCATGCCATAGAATATTCTGACAAGTTTTCCAGTTTCTAATCTCCTTCCCAGCTTACTTTGCACATAAAAATGCCCTTTGTTTAGCAAGAATTGTTTCATAAGGAACAATGGCAGATGATAGCTATTTGGAATTAAGCATTACGCATAAAGGAAAGGACAATTATAGAAAATCCTCTGGCTTTATGAGTAGGAGTTGGTTACCACACTTGAAGTTTCTCTCTCTTATAATATGGAACAGTTTTATGAAGGATGAGCTTTAAAACTTTTCTCTTTAAAAAGAATATGTTTAGCTTAGTGTAGTATTTTGTAGGCTTTTTTTAAGTAATACCCTCCTGCATATTCTTAATTGAAAAGTTTTCATTTTATAGAATCTGAGTGACAAGTTTTCTTCCAAGTTAAACATGGATCTGTCAGAAAGTGTTGGAGAGAGTGGGCAGCACTGTCAGGCATTAAAGTATGTTTCCTTGCTTGTGTTCACAGAATTCTTTTTTGAAAGGAAAAATAACTTAATAGAACAATGCAAAAGTGCTTTGTATTAATTCCTGTCTTTGAACTAAAAATTTCTTGTCCTTTATAGCCTCCTATATTTATAAACATTATTAAACTCTTGAGAATGTCAAGGTTGATAGATTGGAAAGTATTTTAATTTATGTGCATCATGGGGCATGTTTTTTGTACACATAATTTTCAGCCTTTCTTAATTAAAGATTTCAGTTCTAGTTTCACTGACCTGGAGACTCGGTCACTGAAGACTAAAGTTTTCTCAATCTCTCTCTGTAGTCCGACCTGAAATGTGTTCAAGATGCAAAAGGAGGCTCTTTCTACAGAGACCATTGCCCTGTGTTAGGTAAGCTGAAGTAAATTCATGTTGATTTGTATTAATTATACTCACTCTGAATTTCCCTTTCCTTTTTAAATGTCATGCAAAAGGACTCTCCTTACTAGTGAAATGTAAATAGTAACATTTCTATGTACTAATGATAAATTGTCATACTTTTCTAAATTGTGTTTGGTATCAGAGTGCCAAGGGGATGGCAAGGGAGCTTTTAAGTGTTCACTAAGTTACAAATTGTGTTGTGCACTGTATTTCTAAAAAGCCACACATAGCTGTCCATTCTTACAGAACTGGCTTAAATATTAAGAAATGTAATAGATCCAACTCCTTGCACAAAAGCATTGTTGTTTTATTGACACCAGAGCTTTTAGGTGTCCAGATGTCTAACACCATATGATAGCTTTTAAGATCCCAGTTAGAGCCCATAGTGGAACTTGTCACAAGTATTTAGCATTTGCCAGTGTCACTGCTATTTGCCTTGAAAACTCAAAAAAAACCACACAGTTCTGTTGCCAGAGGCTCCAAAGTTTTTTTACCTGTTGGTCACTATGGTTGCAGAGACATTGGTGTGGAGTCACCGTCCCTGGAAGTGTTGAAAACATGTCAGTAGGCTGCTTGGAACAGGGTTCAATGTGAACATGGTGGTGGTGCTTGGTTGGTGGTTGGACTTGAAAATCTCAAAGGTCTTTTCTGACCTTAACAATTTTGAATCTCAGAAATTAACTTCCGTTCTTTAAATTGCTTGGAAAATTAGTATGGCAATGTAAACTTTTTTTTTTTTTCTTACCCCCTTTCAGGTGAGCAAAATGGTAACAGAAACCCTGGTGGGCTACAAATAGGTGACCTTGTAAACATTGACCTCGACTTGGAAATTGTGCAGTCTTTGCAGCATGGTCATGGAGGATGGACTGATGGCATGTTTGAAACTTTAACAACAACTGGAACGGTTTGTGGCATTGATGAGGACCATGACATTGTAGTACAATATCCAAGTGGCAACAGGTTTGTTCTATAGCCTTCATCGTTGCTTCTCACAAACTTTCCTTGCCTTCAGTGCTTGTGATTACTTGGTGCCAGAAGCTTTCTCTTCTCCATTTGTGTCTGTTAAGATTTCCTTCTAGATATGTAATGAGGACTTCACTTTGAGAATGCTTTAGTGGGAAAGGGAATTTTGCTACCTCTCTCAGTTGTGAAAATTTGAGTTCAAAATAAGAAATTACGTTCTAGACGATCTTATTTGCTAAATGCAGTATTTTAAGCAGTAGCTTCCTTTTTAATTAAACCTATCTATCCCACGGTTTCAAGAGGCAAGGTAATAGCAATTCGTTATGGGTTTTTAGGAAAATAGTTTAAGAGGACAGGTGACAAACTTTGGAGAGATTTTGTCTAAACTAGAGTCACCTTGGCATGATCTATATCTAGCCTTTTATTATTCAAAGGAACGTTAGTTTATATAAATACAGACCAAGAATAGGAGGTATTGGGGAAGCCAAAACACTCCCTGCAGACAGTTTAGTTTTGAATTTTGCTTAGCTACATCCATGCTAACAAGACTCAAACACAGCTGTACAGCAGGGTTTGAATCTTAATGTGGCCACATGGTTTTCTGTTCTCTTGCTCTCAAGTATTGGGCTTATCTTTAAAAAGTAGCTGGTAAATGGAATATCATTTCAGTTGTATATGGAGTTTGACCTATTCAGTTTGTCCAGAAAGAATTAACAGTATATTGTTCATTCAGGATATCCCTCAAGATATTGTTTGCTAATATTGCAAAGTAATGCAGAGCAAAGCTGTTTTCCCAGCTAAATGGATGCAAGTGGCTTTTCTTTTGGCAGTTACGTCAGCAGAGTCAGTGACAGGAGCTGCTCTGTCTTGTGGTCTCCTCCCTGGCTAAACAGCTAAATGCCTCTAAATCAGTAAAATTTAAACTACCGATAGGACAGTTTGATTGAAAATTGAGGTATATCTGGGACATCCATTTAATTTAAAAGTATTGTTATAAATTAATGTTGTATCTTTTGACCTGAGGGGAGAGGCTAAAATTGTGTGTTCTTCCTTTGTTGTTTCCTGACAGTTCAATCCTTGTGAGACAACTTGGATCTGCTGCTTTTCAACCAGTTATTTCCTATCTCTGGAAAAATAAAGCAACCATATAGCTACTTTCAGGACTTTTACATTGCTGTCAGCTTGCTTCCCCTTAGGCAGAATATTTCTTAATTGCCTTTACAAATGTATATCTCTGAAGATTATCCTTGAAATTAATTAATGAGCCACAATTAATGAATTAATGAGGCAAGTTTATGGATGAAAAATGGATAACAGCAAATACAGTATCTATAGTATCCAGTTGCAGAAAGTTTGTAGGCATACAAGCAGAAAATTACCCAACAGATAATTTCTTAACATATATTTTGCTTTGTGTGTTTAATATCTACTTTAAATGATTCCTTGTTTAGGTGGACATTTAATCCAGCTGTTCTCACCAAGGCCAACGTTGTCCGAAGTGGAGATGCTGCTCAAGGTGCAGAAGGAGGAACATCTCAATTCCAAGTGGGCGACCTTGTTCAAGTATGTTACGACCTGGAGCGAATCAAGCTTCTCCAGAGAGGTCACGGAGAGTGGGCCGAGGCAATGCTTCCAGTGAGTAGCTGTGTGTTTGCATTCATAGAATGGTAAAGCTTTTACAGTATTTCTAGTTATTATTGGTAGTGTACGTGGAGGCTGCAGCAGTCTAAAAGGGATTTTCTTTTAAGTTTTTGTTAAATGCAGTGTAACACTTGCTCAGGTATAGCAATCTGCTTACCTAATGAAACCTATATAAAGGTAGTAGTGATTGTACTGTTAAACAATGGACTTAATAAAATTTATATAATACTAAAAATAAAATATTTAGATATCTGAATGTTTCATTTACATTTGATGTTTTCTTTAATTCAGACTTTAGGTAAAGTTGGTCGGGTTCAGCAGATTTATTCAGATAGTGACTTAAAGGTAGAGGTTTGTGGGACATCTTGGACCTATAATCCAGCAGCTGTCTCAAAGGTGGCATCAGCAGGATCTGCTATAAGTAATGCATCTGGTGGTAAGTTTGAAGAATAACCAGTAATATATGTATGGCAAGTAATTGTGTTAATTAAAAATTTTTATTAGGTACTAATACTTTTTTTGTATGCAAGGTTAATAACAGCCTTCGAGTTTAGGTAATTGAAGTTTTACATGAGAAAGATAGGAAAAGAAGCTTGCAGGCAATATGGATATGTTGTTATATTGATCAGGTGCTTCTGTTTGGTCACAGTGCAGGTATGTCTTTGGATGTCCACTCTAAGGACTTCAAAATGGCTGAAAGGGACATCAGATGGAAATAGGGGCTAAAGCATGAAGAGAGTGTCACTGGCAGTAACAAGCAGCCTCCTTGTTCAATAGGTAGTTTAAGATAGCAGGCACAGGCAAGGGATCTGTTGCAGGTGGTTATTTATTATAACTCAGGATATTTATTTCTTTAAGATTTCTGTCTTAAAATTTAGTCAGACATCCTGTGACTAATTACAGTGGGATTTTTTGGTGTCTATGTAATCACACTTCAGTTTTGTTGAACATGCTGTCATTCTGTAATAACAAGGCAGAAAGACTGTCCAGCATGTTTTGTGTTCTGTTGGCAGTTTTCAATTGAAACTAGAATTTTTCCTTTTTTTAGTCATAGCTAGTTATTCTTTCCTCATCACATATTTGCTTTAATGCCAAGAAAACTTTCTACATAGTTTTCTAGATTTTTTCCTAAGGAGGCATAGATGCAGTGAGTTTTCTCAATAAAGAACCAAGTACAGTGGCCATAAAACTATCTAGAAGAGTAACACAACTTAGTGTTTCAAATCACAGAAGACAGGCTATACCTGTCAGAAAGTCTGTCATAGCAATACATAAGTTCATGTTTTTACCTTGTCCTTCCCTTTTGTATTTTGCAGAAGAAAAGGTATTTGTGAATCTACCACCTTTGTTCTGAAGTGTCTCATGTAGCAGTCTCCACTGTCTAAAGGGTACTAGGGTGTAGCTCTTATTTCAAGCTCAGTAATTTCCCAGCTGCTATTTTATGGTAGTTTGTGTATTACTATGTACATGGCCTTAGAAACAAAACAAATGTAGCTGGATGTTTTTTTTTCTGTTCTTATGTAATTAGAATTGTAATCTTAGTTGTCCTTTGGTTAAAAATTACAGAGAGATTGTCTCAGCTATTGAAAAAATTATTTGAAACCCAAGAATCTGGAGATCTCAATGAAGAATTGGTTAAAGCTGCTGCCAATGGAGACGTTGCTAAAGTGGAAGACTTGCTGAAGAGGCCAGATGTAGATGTGAGTGTTCTGTTTTGGGAGTATCTCTTTTGGGGGGTCTCTAGTACTAAAGGAAGTGCAGCTGTTCTGAATACTCCTTTCCAGTTGGTAGAGTCTTCTTAGAGGTAACACAGCTAGTTCCAGTGTCTCTTCTTCCATTTGTTGTCCTATGAAATGTGTGTGGGCTGTGTGAACATGGAGCTGTACATACTTTCTTGCTGGACAGATTTAGTATTCTTTTGTCTGCCATGAATTAAGATACTTTTCAACCTCTGGCTGCCAGAGTTGTTGCAAAGAACCAAACATTCACAATTACTGAAGGGTCTTCAAATTCTTCTTTTTTTCAAGGGGGATAGAGGAAGGAGGGTAGATTTTTCAGGATGTTTTTGCTGTTGTTCTGAGTTTTTGTTTTATTAACTCACGTGGTAGATCATCTAATCTGTTCTCTGTCAGATTTATTTTACCAGCTTGTCTAATACTGAAAAGTCTAAAAGAAAATGCTTAGTAATTATAGAAGTTCATTTAGGGAATGTATTTTAAAGTTACAGTCTTTCTCACTACAGCAGTAGTAATGCTTGCAGATAAGGGTCTAAACTTCTTCGGTTCTGAGCACTGATTTTTAGCTTAAGATTTTACAAAACATGGGGTTTTTTTCAGACAACAGCAGATCCCATTGTTGCCATAAATTTGGGAAGGAAGTTGCATGTACCGTAGAGCAGAGGACAGGTATAAGTCTGACACTTGTTCTCAAAAATCTTGCCTTTACAGGAGTTACCCAAAAGTGAATGTTTTTAATTCAAGTATCATTAATGTCTCAATGATTGTTAAAAATCCATTTCTTCCTCTTTCCTTCAGTCTAGCTGATATAGAAGTGAAATACAGAAGACCTAGTCGATCTATATATGCTAAGAAGGCATCTTAAAATTGTTCATTTGATTCTGTGTTATGTGCACTGCTGCTTTAAGTTTTCTACTGCTAAACAGCCTCACAGGGGTGTGGGTGTGTGTGTGTCTTGAAACTCACCTGCATGTGTTGGCATTCCAGGTGAATGGACAATGTGCTGGACACACAGCTATGCAAGCTGCAAGCCAGAACGGCCACGTTGATATTTTGAAGTTGCTTCTGAAACAGAACGTGGATGTAGAAGCAGAGGTAACATAAAAATTTCAAAATATGCTTTGTGTGTCCTTAAACTTTGTTACATGCATAACAATTCTACTCGACTAGCCTTCTCTTTAAATGCCAGACTGAAAAACTGCTTTTATTACTGTGATTGTGTACCCAAATTAGACTCCTACTAACAGTATTATAAAGGGTCAATATCTAATTCTTTAACACTTCTTATTAATTGAAATTTAACAACTAACATGATAGAGCTATGTAAGCCAGTATGTGATCAAGCCCCTTCTTTCTTTCCTTTGGTTTCATTTCAACCAAAGAATGCAATGGGAACTCTGCTTGTGGCATTGAGGGGAAAAAGATATTGTCAGATGCTGCATCTCCAACTTCAGATACTTGCCATGCTTCTTATATATACAATGTTAGGAGAAATCTTTCAATTCTTAACTAAAACAAGTTTAAGCAGAAGGTAATAGCAGTATCTTTGGGTAGAAACTGCCAGCTCTGTGTCCAGTTATTCACTGCATTTTTTTTAAACTTCACTAAAAACAGAAGGGTGTGTCTTGTTTAGGTTTTTTAGAATAGTTGTTCATGAGAATTATCTATCTGCATACTGTGATATTTGTACTTTGAATTGATTTTTACTCAGTTATTTACACAGAATGCACTGGTATTGCAACCATTTCTCATTTTGCACAAGGCAAGAGGCACGAGAAGGATCTGTCAAATTTGATTTATTAAGAATAAAAGCTGAAGACTATTGGGATGCTGAGAAATTAATTGTGCACCCAATTGTTGTTTGCATAACAGAAAAATAACTTCACATGCTTGGGCATCTAGCATTATATTGTATTTGATATGCAGAAGTTACAGAATGTTAAAACATTAATGAGGCAATGTAATTCTTGGAATCAAAATTATTTTATATTTACAGATACACCATTATTTTATAAAGCTTTCATGCTTAGATTGATGCAATACATACTTGCTGTGGTCTGATTTCTATGAAATAACTGTGAAATAACAGTGCTTTCACTGCAGTACAAAGTAAATACTGTTAATATTAGACTAAACTGCTTTTTGTCTGTACTGTGGTGTTCAGAGCTGCCATGTTAATCAAGTGGTGAACTGAAGGGAGGGTTAGAAGCATTAAAGAGGTAGAAGCACTACTTAAACAGTTTGAAGACAATACACCTGGTAATCTACTAACACAGGAATTGTGAAGAGTTTCATGTTTGCTCAGGCCTCAGAAGCACCATCACACTAGAATAAAAACATTTTCAGGGATTTTACTTGATTTTTAAAGCTGTTTTCACATAACTGCCTTGCTGAAGTGAAGATGGTATTCTCACTTGATTATATAATTGCCTTGGTTATTATAATATTAATAATTGTCATAATATTATTTGGTTATATTAGTTATATATTAGTTATATTAGTTATATATTATAGTTATATTTTTCAGTCTTTAAAAATGTTAGCTGGTTATCAATATTTATATATATATATAATGTTTATAAATGTAATTGCTTATAAAATGCAAAGGTTCAGCAGAGCCATCCCATTAAGCAGAGAGCAAAAATGTAGTCCATTTACTTCATTGTTGTGGTCTGAGGCATTGTAGCAATGGATAAAAATGCTTACTTTTCTTGCTTTATAGCTAAGTTGGATATTTTTACACTTATAGTCATTACTTTGGAGTATATACGTTCATGATGACATTTCCTGCGAATGTCCTCATTGTTGTCACCTGTGTTTTTCTTTGATGCCTTAATGTAGACTACAAGTTGCCTCTGTTTAGTCAGAGAACAATTGGTTATTGGCATAGCTCAAAAACCCTGTAGATATTGCATAGTAAGAATATGTAACCTTCCAGGCTGAATGCATTAATGGTTGTCAGTTATTATATCTACAGTACTTGACAATATTATACTGTTGGCATGTATAGAAATGTAGTGCTTTTATTATTTAGATTTATATCTAAATGTAAATGTAAGTCTTAAGGACAGATGATTTACTAGCTGCTAGCTTTTTCTAGATGAATTATTGCTATTGGGTAGGATTTAGTTCCTGAGATGATTTGTTTTGATGCTGAGCTAAAAAGAGGCCTGTATGATCTTGGACCCCTGCTCATTAAAGTAAGAATTTTATACATTAAGATTTAATAAAATCAGGCAGTTGTGTATCAAAATTGAAATATGATAAAACGAAAACATTCAATAATTATATGGGGTTTCATCCATAAGTGTCTTGGTGTACTTTTCAGACTGCAAACATGAAAAGACAAATTACCATGCCTCTGTGAAGCCAAGTGCTCTGTAAATACGGGTCTTGTAGCAGTTTAGGACTACTGGCACACTTGATAAAGTTTGCCTCATAATGATCCTTATAACCAGATAAAAAATATAGAGAAGGTCCCCTTTCTGATCCTTTCCCCTTCCAAATGTGCAATCTTAGGCTTCTTTTGACTGTTGGTTTGTGTTAGATGAGCCGTAGAAGGAATCCTCCAATCTGAGAAGGCAACTTGGTAGCATGAGTTGATATAGAAGGAATAAAACTATATTTTCAAAAAGCTATTGAAGCTGCTATGTAGTATCCTGACTATCTTGAAAACTGTATTTTCAAAAAAATACATTTGATAATTAGGGTGTAGGTCTTCTTCCACCATTTAAAATGCTGTAACTAGTCTCATTATGCAAATACAGTTTATGCTAAGAGCTATTAATTTTTGCAAAGGTTTAAACTATATTAGAAATGTGCTATATATAATAAAAAATACTTCTAAAAGATGTTCCTGAAGAAGAAAATTGATGAGAAACCTAAGCTAACTTAGGACAGGCAGTGAGACCTTGATCAGTAATGATTTTATTTTACAATTTTCAGTGTTTCTCTGTTTTCAAAATTGAATCCTACAAATGCATGGTTACATTAAACTATGCACAAATACTCAGTTAGAAACTAGCTTATGGAAGTTATTTCATCATGTATAACTTCCATTTTACTTCTGTATTTTGTATACTATCATTAATGCTGAAAGTACTTGATTGATATTTTAAAATATTTCATGTTGTACAGTCAACTTCTATGAATGTTAAAATAGCCTAAACTGACACATTTGACTTTCACATTTTAATTCTCAATTTATGTGAAACCAAAACAAACTGAATCAGAGTTTTAATGCTGTGAATCATCAACACAGAATCAGAACTTCTAATTAATGTCAGCATCAGTCACAAATTTTCCTTTGGAAAAGGTTTATTAAGTGAAAACCAAGACACATAATAAATCCAAATAAATACTAACCTAATTGTATGAACAAGGAAATACTCATGTGTTGCGTTATGGTTTGGAATCTGTAACACTTCCTAGGTTACAGAAGGAACAACCCTGGGATATTAAGTGTAAGTGTTTGGGCATTGGATTTCATCTGTGGGTTTTTTGGTTCTTTTGTTTTGGGTATTATCTCGACGGTGGTTGTTTTGTAGTAGGAACCCAAATGTAGCCATTTGAGTTTGAAGAACAAACCACACAAAGATTCAGGGTAATAGTTACATATGCTGTAGAATATCATATGTTGTAGAGCATGTGTGTTTACATATGAAGTGATTCTTCATCCTCTGTTGCAGCAGTTTGAGCAATTATTTAATTAGCTATTTTAATGGCATCAGAGTAGTCTCGTTTTTCTTATTGCATCATATATGGGCTGTTGTTAGTTTAAATAATCTTGTTTAAATGCAAAGGAAATGTGAAATATACCAGGTTAAATGAATGTTTCCACTTCAGGACAAGGATGGAGACAGGGCTGTCCATCATGCAGCCTTTGGTGATGAGGGTGCTGTGATTGAGGTTTTGCATCGAGGCAGTGCAGATCTGAATGCTCGCAACAAGCGCAGGCAGACTCCACTTCATATTGCCGTCAACAAAGGTCATCTGCAAGTTGTCAAGACTTTACTGGACTTTGGCTGCCACCCCAGTCTCCAGGTAAAGTACATTTTAATGTAAGGTCATTTTTCAGCTACTGAATTGAATGATTTGCTGCATGTAGGTGATAGAAAAATTATGGAAAATGGGATTGAAAGGATCAGATGTTGTAAAGTTGTCTGTCTCAACCTTTACCCAACATTTGATCAACTGTAATAAAAAAGCTATGAAGTCTGTTTGTTTTCTTGACAGCTAAATTGACACCTGGTTTATTCTATAGTTGATACTAATTGGTATTTTCACAGTTTGTAGTTACTTCTAATTGTTAATTTTCCTTCCAGATTAATTACTCCTCTATTGAACCCAGAACTCTGTTCTCCTTCTGTAAGCTACAGTTTAGCAGGCTGATGATACTATGGAATGTTTTGTTAAAAGTAACCTTTTATTTTTTTCCCCAAATAGATCTATCATTGATAGAACTACCTAGTCAGATTCACTTTCCAATATTCAGCTTTTTATCTAGAAAGCCCTCATGTGTAGGGTCTCAAGTACCATAATTTCACAGGGAATTTCATCTGTAATGAGAGTGATGGATGCAGTAACATAAGTACAATGTCCTATTTAAAAGGTAGAGTGGAAGTGTGCTATCAAATAAGCAGGTATCCACACTGCTGAATGCAGCTGCATGAAATGCATTAGTAAAACAAACAAGAATGGGTAAGTTTGAAGGGATTGGCATCAGAAAAAGCTGTAGTGGCCTGGGCAAATCAAGATATGCAGTAAAAAGACATTGCCTCCTTGCTTTGCCATGTCAGTAATCAGATTTTTTTGGGGCTGTATATCCACATAAAAGAAGATGAGCAAAAAACTTTTTTGAAATAAATGAGCATAGTGATTGTTTATTTATCTCCTTCAACCTGACTTTTAAGGTACTGTCTTGATCTTGCTGAGGTTGAGCTGTTATATCCATCCACTAAACAGATGCTTTTTAGTGTTTGTTGAACAGTAGGTATAATGAGGAGTCTGATGTGCTGAGACCAGTGAAGGGTGACTGTAAGTCACATAGGAACTATGGGTATCCAAAGTGGATTTGCCTGAGTTTAAATTACAGAATTTTGTTTCAGTTGAAATAGTCAGTAGAATGGTACAAGGATGCTCCATCTGGAAAATATAATTGGGTGTTGAAAAAAATGAACTTTCAGATTCAGCATGTGTGCTGAGGAACTGCGATGTGCAAATGTGAATAGGTGATTGATTTTGTCAATGAGAGCACAGGGGGAGTAAGACTGAGGCATGACTGGAATTTAACTGGCCGGCACTCTACTACTGTGGCCACTTCACTTTGTAAACAGGAACATATGTTAGTTTGTAAACAGGAAATATGATCATTTAAACCAAATACAAGCTACATTATTTAGTTCTGGCAAATTGATTCCCATTGGTTCGAGTGCCATATTCTGGCACTTTTTGTTTGGCAGGTTTTGAGTCTCACTGTAGAGATCTGTTTTCGTGCTAGTGTATTGCTAAAATGTTCTGTTTCTGTGTTAGCTTGCAGTTGAGTCAGTGCTGGTGACAAAAGACTTCCTGACTTATATGGTGCAAAAATTTTACTGGAAGCATAAATCTGGAGATTTTGCCTATGTAGCTGCAAATAAGTTTAAATGGATGTGTTTTCTTGATGTTAGTTTAGGGCATTTCTCTTCAGACATTTGAGTCCTTGAATAAGTAATGTACAAAATGCTTCTAGGAGTAAAAAGTACTTTTTCCTTACTTGGGATATTTGAAAAATAAAATATCAAGGTAGAAGTATAAATTCTTTGCCTATTCAATTGTGCTGTCAAGTATTATCATGTACCTTGTGTAATATGATCTTGTATTAGCCATAATAAGATAAAAGCTTAATATTGCTTTATGGCATTGGCTTTAGCTTCATGGAAAATTATATGCTTCAGTTAAAACAACAGATATGCCTACTTTTCGTACCTGGACTGCATTTTATTTTGATTTGCCTATGCTTTTTATTAAAGGCCTATGCTTTTAATTTCACACTGTCATTTTGGTATTGTCTTCTACATGGTTAATTGCTGGCTAAACTTAGCATTTATTACTCAAAATTCCATGCCTCCTTCCACCTGACTAGTCTTCCCTCTGTCACATTAATTTTGTTGCTGTCCTGTTATTCATAAAATGTAATTTGGGCATCAACTCCATCTGGATGAGCAGCAGAGAAGTCATTATCTACCCCAGTGTCTTCAATACTATGGGATACAAAGCATAGTTCTGGCAGTAGTATGACTGTACAATGGTGGAGCTCAGGGTGGGGATTCCCACTTGCAAAACTGGAGCAAGATGAGAAGCAGCTTGCTCTGAACTCTGCAGTACAGCAACACTCAGGTCTGGAAGAGCTGTTTTGTGTTTGTGCAGTCAGTTTTCCTAGTGATATTTTAGCATCTTTTTAATGTGGATGCATGCAAAAATTGACGTAAACTGTTTCTGGTTTTAGGATTCTGAAGGAGACACTCCACTTCACGATGCAATAAGTAAAAAGCGTGATGATATCCTTGCTGTACTCTTGGAAGCTGGAGCAGATGTTACTATCACCAACAACAATGGGTTTAATGCTCTTCACCATGCTGCACTAAGAGGAAACCCTAGGTACAGATTTCTTTTTAAAGATTATTTTTTATCATAAGTAAAAGGAAAACAAGTGCACGTGAGGGTAGAACAGTGGTTTTCTTTCAGTAGATTCTTAAATCTGCATGTAGTTGTATTTCTTAAAGGTTGATGTTGCTTAGCTGGGCATCTTTCTAATGCTTGGAAGCCCTTACTAGAATGAAGCTAGTAGTCTGCTGAGTTTAATGCTGTATCTAGATAACTCCAAATTCCTGGGAAGTTTCCTGTCATGGCTATAAAATTTTGCCAATAAAAATTTTGATAAATAAGTCAGTAAGATCTTGAAGATGGAATCTTGACATAGGATAAAAATAGTAAATACTGCTATGTTTCCTCTCTTGATAAAGAACTGATAGAGGGATTTAAGTTTTTTAGAATTACTTATTTTGTGGATAATTATTAAGTAAACCATACAGTTCTAATGCACTCCGAGGATTGTTGCATTAGATTATATTTGTCAGCCTTTGAAACAGTTAATTATATTTTCATGGAAGTATATCTAGAAGGAATTTTGTATTTCAGCTTTTATATAGCAGCTCAACTGAAAAAATAATTTTAAGGCACAGTTTGTTTTATACTAGCTGCATTCTATATGTCTACATTCAATTTTCAGTTACGATAGCTTTTGCGAACTACTGCATAGATAGAACTTTAAAGAAAAGTTGTGTTGCTGATTCCTTATCACGTTGTAGATAAATGGTATTTTTCAAAGCTGTCATACTAGCAAGACTTCAATAATACTTTATCCTCAGGTGGAGTATTTAGTATAGTTTATACAAAAGAAGAAATGTGTATGTTTGCTTGTTTTCTGCTAAATTCGGCTTTTCAGTTGAGGGAAGCTGGAGAAATAAGGCTGTAAATTTGTATAAATTCCACCCATTATTAATATATGGGATTAAAATCTAGGTTAGTCTCTTAGAACATACCTATCAAGACTGATGGTTAAAAAGTAAACAAAATTAGTTATCTATCTTCGTGGAATGGAATCATTTCATGAGGTAAAAGTAATGGTTGGAAGTGTTGATAGGATGAATAAATGTTTACCATTTTCTACAGTACTCATAAAAGGTCTTTAAGAGAACATGTCAAGGACCATGTGAAGGGAGCTTATTTTTGGCATTCAGAAGACAATTCTTCCAAGTCTCCTTTGGTAACTTCTTCCTCTAAAGTGAATTCTTCCTGCTTATATGACAGCATTAGTCAGGAGCACTGTTTCCTGTCTCGGTTACCTAGGTGGGGTTTGTTTTTTTTTGGTTGGTTTGGTTTTGGTTTTTTTGGTGGTTTGCTTGTTAGGGTGGGTTGTTGTTGTTTGGGGTTTTTTTTTTTTTTTT